>QLNU02015359.1:5774672-5792735 GCA_006491805.2 Dysdera silvatica | reverse complement strand
TTCTCTTTTGAAAATAATTTATACAAACAAACCAGTGGTCTTGCAATGGGAAATCCGCTTTCCCCAATCCTGTGTGATATATTCATGCACTATATAGAAGATAAAATACTGTCGCTCATCCCATTCAAATTCTGGATAAGATATGTGGATGATACTTTCACTCTAATTTCTAGCAATATGAATCCTTCACAGATCATCAACCTCCTAAACACCATTGATCTTAACATCCAATTTACTTTCGAAGAAGAAAAAGACTGTACACTGCCTTTCCTCGACGTTTTAGTCCATAGAACACCTACTGGTTTCCAAATCAGTGTCTACCGAAAACTTAATTCCGTTAGCCTTCTTCCTCACGCTCTATCGGCTCATCCACAAAGCCAGAAAATGAGCTCGTTTTATTGGTTGGTGTTTCATGTCATCAAATTCTCTTCTACAAGTGACGCATTGACTAAGAAAATCAGCTACATTCGACAAATTGCCTCATACCGTGGCTACAATCCAACAATTATTGATCATATTTTTAAAGAACTCACTAAACCTAAACCGGCCTCTTCTCTCTCCAGTGATTCTTCAGCTCCTACGAACATTGTCTGAATTCCTTATGTTCCGAAAATTTCTACTAGGATCGCTGCTGTCCTGCACAAATTCAACTTTCGCGTTACCTTCACTCCGATCAACAAAATAGGCTTTTCTCATCTTAAGGATAACATCCCGGATTCTGACAGCTGCGGCATATATTCCATTCCGTGCCAGTGTGGCCAAATTTATATCGGTCAAACACGGAGAGCACTGCGCCTCAGACTAAATGAACACGAAGCTTATGTCAGAAAGCAAGAATTCCATAAATCGGCTCTGGAAAAACACTCATGGGAATTCGAACACAAGTTCTTATTCTCTAATGCACATATTATTAAAAAAGTCAACTCAACACTCGATCTCAGTTTCTTCGAAGCATTTCATATCCTATCAAACATCAACGTTGCAGTTAATGATCAACTCCTTAGTAACTCTATATCATCCACTTGGAAAAACCTTTTGGGTCTCACGGCTGAAGAAGTCTCCACAAATACGCTTTACTCCTCCGCCCAATCAAGTTTCCAACCGACGTGATGGCAACACCGACCAACAGCACGGACATAAACAGAAGCCGCCATTCGCTCTGACGACGGTAGCTGGTTAACGCTATCGAAATAGCTATCAGCAGTATTATCGTATTGATAATGTTATCTAACTGCACTAAAATTGTTTTGCATTTCTACATGTATTCTAGCCTGAAATATCCCTTTTAATAAAAACAATTACAGTTACAAAAGTCGAAAAGAGCCAATTTTGAAATTTCCGTACTTTTCATATTTTTCTAATCAAGTTCTTAAAATTCCATGAAAACATTCTTTTATTTATATTCCTACCTACAAAATTGATTCTTATTTTATCAAAAGTCGGATAATACCTTCAGCAATATCAAACATTCTGGACATAAAGTTTTCGAGCTTTTTCACATTATTTTGAATTTAATACAAAAAAAAATAAGTCAAAAAATATTTTTATTTCATATTATTATTATTATTATTATTATTATGTTGTAATTTTTATAGGAGAAAATAAAATGCGTATCTTTAATATTAATTCAACCACAAAAAAGGGGACTCTTACCTTACACACCCAAAAAGCTACACAAGCAGTCCACAACAAAAATTTTCCTGCAGAATTATAAAGCTAGTTTCTAGCATTTTAGCCTATTCTAAAAATAATTTGGCAAAATTGTGCGCAGTATCTTGTTCCAATAGACATAAGCGTAGGCAGAAATTTCATAAGGAGACTTATAGACTCAATGGCGGAGGTTACAGATCCAAGCCTCATATTTTCCGATGTTAAATACACAAAATTTCATTGCAATGGGGTATTACAATCCCCAAAACCATCCCCTGGCTACGCCTATGCCAACAGATGAGATGTATAACGTATTGTTTATAAACATACGTCACCATTTGGATGTTTTTGATCTGACATGCAAATGAAGTGGAATTTCAGATGATTTAAAGTTGAGTTATTACAAAATGGAACTTCAGATGATTTAAAGTTGAGTTATTACAAAATGGAACTTCAGATGATTTAAAGTTGAGTTATTACAAAATGGAACTTCAGATGATTGGAAGGTGAGATATTAAAATGTGGAACTACAGCCAAGTTTTCAACAAATAGAAAGTAAAATTACTAGTTCCGAGTTGTAATGTGTGACTCTTTAGCATGTGAAAACAAACTATTTTAAAGAAACTTTTAACGCGGGTTCAAAGTTGACCTAAATGCTAAGATAATTTTAATCAAGTCTGACAACTTTTCTGTTTACATAAAATAATAGTTTAATAATACAAATAAAAATAATGCAAATATAAAAACAAGTACAACACACTATATAAGGTAAAATACGAAACGAGCAATATAAACGATCACCCTCCCAAATCTTACATAACCATAAGAATCCCATAAACCTTTGCTGGCAAATATAATCAATATTTGTTATTCATGTAAAATAAGCTATAATTTGGGAATTATCTACATCTTTAGATATCTACATATCTCGAATATAAGTGAAGCCAATAAAAAGCTGTCTTCACTGGAAAAAGGGAGCAGGCGGCTCCGGAAACTTCGTGTTTATACATCTTACGCCAGTATCGAAAAACTATTTGTTACTATAAGTGAATATAATGTAGATCATAGCTATTTTGAATAAATGTACTTTTATCAAATCCATGGAGGGATGCTCACTCCATTTTATCTGAAAATATTTGGAAAACTTTTGAAGCAAATTAATATATCATGGATGTAGAACGAATCATACGTCTATTATCTGTCCAATGAAATGTCCGATTTCGTTTCCAACGTAATTAATGAATTTATTTGTCTGAATTTATAGCTTTTGGAAATATATTCAAATACCCGTTAACTTAAACTACTTGCCTTATAATGATAGTGAAGTTCTACGTGAATTGGAATCCTTAATAGCTATCAACAAAATCATTATTAATGGGCCAAATCATTCCAGTGTCCAGTACACCCAAGGACATTGGAGTCATTTGAGAGTTAGATCAATGGGAATAAGGAATTAATTTTGCGAAGCCTAGAAATTTCAACTTCCTGATGTAGCGAATGAGAGATATTGCTATGCAAGTCAAGTTCTGATGGGAGCTGTGCTCCCACTCTGAGTTGATTGATCATCTGTGGGCATAGCAGGCGTTTCGGTCTATCAACATTACCGTCAAAATAAACCAACAAGAGTGCAGTTGAGCAGGTATTGGTTTAGGGCATTATATAGATATAAATTTAGGAAATTGGCCTGTTTACTCTCTCTGTTACATAACCGTAACAAACTCTAATTAGTCAAAGCACTGACCTGTGGAGGAAAGTAATTTCTAAGCTTTGAAACAGCAGCGTGATTTAATACTCATGGTCTTTAAAGGTGTGTGTGTGGATAAAAGTTTAGAAATAAATAAAAGAGCAAACAGTTATTTCGACACTGGCGTAAGGTTTAAGCATTCACAGAAATATCCTATAAGCTGACCTCAAGATTCCTGTAGGCTATGTTCAATATCCTTGTTTCATTCCTTTCATTCCTTATATTAACATGACTTTGCACACTTTTATATGCATCACGATATCACACACTTTAAATATAGCATGATATCACACGTTTTAAATATGACACGATATCACATATTTTAAATACAGCACGGTTATTACACAACGTAAATAATGTAAGCCTTTATGTAATTCCAGAACACGTGATTTAAGAACAATTTTGCGAGCGAACAATTTTGTATATTAGAGCCGCATGCTGAATGTAATATTTAAGTTGTCCAATGTTATATAATCGATCTTCGACAGCTTGAACCCCTTTACGTTGAATTACTTGATATTTCAAATATGTATATTAAAAATTTTTGCATTAAGTCAATGTATATTCCATAGTTATCACAGATCTCGAACCCTAAACCGTGAGGGAAATATAAAACGTTTGAAAACGGGAGTTCAGATAGCTTTGTTCTTTGGGTCAATTTTTTATATTTGTCCGTATTTAATAGATCTATGAAAATAAAGGCTCATATCTTGTTATTAAAATAACATGAACAGTATTTCTTGATATCAAATAGAAATCCAATAGATTATTAAAGCAAAGATGTAAACATATTTTGTAAGAAACACGCACTTTAATATCTCGACATCATTTTATCCCCATTTCTTTTATATTTCCATAAGATTCAATATATCAAGTTTCAACATCATTTACTTTAATTTTATAATTTTCTTTAGGTTTTCTGATTTTTCTTTAGGTTTTCTGAATTTTCTTTAGGTTTTCTGAATTTTCTTAAGGTTTTGTGAATTTTCTTTAAACTTTGTGCCTTTCCTTAGCACTCAACACGTTTGGTAAAACTCTACGAATTTTATTTAAACTATGATGTTTCTTTGAACTTCATTATTTTTCTTTAAATTATATTTTCTTTTGAACTTTGTGATTTTTTAAAATTTTTATGGCTTTTCTTTAAACAGTTAATTACGCTTAAATTTATGTAATTACTTTATATACACGCTGTATATGTTTTAAGGGTCAAAGCGTTGGTGTAGCTGTCAACGCTCTCCGGGCTCAACGGAGGGACCCTTGTTTGACCCTACGAAGGGAACAATGTATCCTTTTCTCCTATACCTAAAAAGCTGTATTATGAGCTTTAACGTGGGTATCAAATTTATTAATCGTAATAATAAAAAACCCAAAAACTCATAAAAAACTCGCTCCGGCGACTTTGTGTGTTGACCATTATTTGGCTGTGGTATTAGCCCTGAGAAAGGTAATATATTTGGATTATATACGCTCTTATATTTATCATTCTTATATATTAGTATTCATCATTATATTAAACATTCTTATATTATTCGATATACGTCCTTATATCATTCGATATATCTTATATACGGAGAAAGGGAGCGTTGTACCTGTCCTCGTTGATGTAGCGGTTAGGGCCCTCCGGGCTCAACTAAGAGACTCTAGTTCGAATCTAGGACTGAAACGATATATTTTTCCCTATATCTAAAACATTCTAGTATGAGCTTAAACGTGTGTGGGTGTCAAATTTATTAATCGTAATAAAACACCCACAAAAAGCCCCGTTGGCTTTGTCTGTTGACCGTTATTTGACAATTGTATTAGCACTGAGAAGAGTAATAATTTCTAACGAAACAATACAGAGTTTCACCAGGAGATTCCATAACAAAAAGTTATTTCGACACTGGCGTAAGGTTTAAAAACACGACGTTTCGGGAGCCAACTGCTCCCTTTGTCAACAAGGAAGGCATTCTGCCTGTGTTTGCCAGTGTCGAAATAACGGTTTACTAAGAATAATAATATCTTACACAGGTTTTGTCATTTAAACATTCGTCGCTTATATATTTAAGAATTAGTCTTACAGTATTGTCTATGTAATTTATTGCACGCTATTTATATAAAGAGTTGAGTGCAATATCTTTACTTCAACATATTGCATTTCTATGGCTCTTACCCACCAAAGAGCTTTACAGTCTTTTCAGAACTACGATAAATAAGATTGTTTTCGGTAGATATTCATTAGGATATCATTTTTCGAAAATAAATTTATTGCCATTTCCTCATTTATTCAATTTTATTTTTCAATTAAATGAAGAGAATGAACTGTTTCTTTATGATAGCTCTGAACAATCATTTGTACAAAATTTTCATTAGCGCATACACCGTTCCTTATAAACTTTCTGAATTAATATTTACCGATTACATATATATATTTTGTTTGGAAATATGAATATAATGCGAAATTTGCGTGTGCAGCTGCGAAATTAATTTCCTGTATTGAATATCCTGCATGGAACGAAATTGTATGAGATATTAGACTATTAATGCGATTTATTTTGTTTTTGGACAAATGATCTCTCGATATTATATTTAAAGAAACGAGAGTGTTGTCGAAATGCTTGCTGCTAGTTTGATTGCTTTTTTTTATTATTTATTAACGGGATTTCTGGGGAAATTCGCACTTACTAAAATAATATTTCATTACATAAAATAAAGAAATATATTACTATCACTAACTGAATAAAAAACTATGTAAATGTCGAGCAACATATATTGCACTGCCACAGAAGTTATATTTTTACGAGTAGAGTACTAGCTATTACATATTCTAAGTAATTAATATGTTCCCAAATATTAAGGACACTTAGCCAATTAATCTGTTAACTGGGTAATACAACATTTTTCGTCATGCCCGGAAGACTACCAAAATGTCTCCCCCCAAAAAAAGGCCCCAGTGTGAAACGAGTTTCACAAAATTTTATTCCCCGGTTAACAGGTTAAAATACCCTGTACAATACATGGGATGAAAGCGTATATTTTATTTTTTCTTCCCCAGTCTTTAAAAAACCGAAAAAGAAATAGAAATAGCATAGAAACTAGATAATATTTGCAGATTAACTTTCCAAAAGGAAGGTAGGAATAATTAGAAAAAGGACTAAGTAGAAAATTTTGCTCGTGTGTAAATTTGTGGAAGTCAGTAATAGGTAGGGATAGTAGTCAATTCTACTAAACGTTGGATTTCTGTAATCCATATGGATATTTTCTAAGCTGGTGATTAGACAGCCTTTAAAATCCATGCACTAATTATGCACCATGGTGCATTTGTTAACTTTCAAAGTAGTTTTCGCTCAATTTACAGGATCTTAAGGATTGACATATTAGTCGCTGGTCCCCATGCACCAACTGCGTATGTAACAATGGGCCCGATTGCAGTGTTATAAATGAGCAGTGTATTATCAATATTGAGTGTTCAACGACAGTGTAGTATCTGGCTTGGTGAGGCCATTGTGGTTGTTAAACACCAGCAACTGTCAGATCAATTTCAATAGATGCAGATTTCATGTATATTACTGTATATACTATAGAGACTGACTTATATACATACAACGCCTTGAATCTTTCTTTTCAAACAATGATTCAGTTGGCATCAGTGGTTTACACTAAGATCGTACTTAATAATCAGCGTGATTGGCTCGTGCTTTTGGTGAACTTTGGCGGTCGCCAACGGTTTACAGGTTCTAAAAGCGCATTTCAGTAAAACGCAAGCACTTTTTGTTGTTAACCAAGGGTGCATATTGCAGTTTTGGGGCCACAAATGTTATGTCGCTTGAGGCGCTTGAATATTTTGCGCTGCCCTTATACAAAATGTAACAAGTTACATTTTCGCTTATTAACTACAATATAAAAAGAATGCGCCTTAGTAGTTCAGTACGCGAGCTACTGGTCCGCTTGATAAAGTTCGAATCCCAAGTAGGCCTGTTTGGCTGCAGATGTATCGTGGGATGGCGTCGGTCGCCTACTATAATGCCCCTAATCCAAATGATTGAAATTTATCTGAATTCATCCGGCAATTTGAAAAGTGTCTGACATCGAAATGACAATAAAAACCTAAGAATATTTGGTATTTTCAGCAAGAAAAATTAAAATTAAAAGAATATATTATTTATTTTCTGATTCAAGGTTCAGTTTAGCAGAATTTGGTGTAATATGTGTTCAAATGCCGGCTTTTCACACTTGTTGGAATATGCGGATTTCAAACATGAATTCGAAGCATTTTTATGAGCGCCTTGGGCATATATTCTCGTTTGAATTTCAGAATAAAAACTTCCGTAAAACTTTTTTTGTTTGGAAAAGGCAAATTCACCACAGGCAGCTTCATTACCAGTGGCACACATGTATAACATACGCATTCCGACGCGCTTTCGAAGTTTGAAGTCAAAACCAATAGTTTTGTTGTAATGTATGATATGCCGTACATATGGCTGAAGTCGCTTCAGGTTTTCATGCCCAGGGCCCTTGCTGTTTCTAGCTAAAGATTGCCTTCGAAACTACAAGTTAAAATGGTTCCCACGGCTGTTTTTTATCTAGGAACCTTTGAAATTGGATTCACGCTTTCAAAACTCTATGTGTGTGATTTTTACAGCTCTATAGCATATTGAATATTTAAGTTCGAGGCTCTACACAGAATTTTATTAGTTTTAAAGTTTTTAAACTAATGGTTATTGAATTTTATTTTAATTAGGCAGTTTTTTGCCTTATGATGAATAACCATTTAATTTAATCCTTCTGTTAAATTATTTTATATTACTTAAACGTAAAAGTTTACAAATATAATCCAGAAACGTTGGATACATTGTGTAAAACGGTCACGATTAAAATAAGGACTTTTACTTCTTATACTCTGCATAATATTTCACTAAATATGGTGTGGAACGTTCGACATGGCTTTGGAGAAAATGAAGAACATTTCCAACATTTGCTTTGTTAAATAGTTCTCCAGCACTGCATGTATAATTCAAAGCTAACTGTAAGACTTCGTTGAAATTTATGAAACAGTTTTAAGTAAATAACATGGTACTGGTTTATATAGATGGCCCTACATGTGAAAACTCTAAGTGTCATTGGTTCAAATATAACCCTAAAGAGTTATTTTTAGGTTTTTTAATGCTTATTATTGAAATCATTATTTCGATTTCAACCAAAGATGCTTTGAAAACGCATATACACTTAAGGAATTTATGAAATACATTGTAGAGTATTAATTTGCATTTCTTTCAAAACCCTATGTAAGACTTCATCTTGTTTGGCGCAAAATGTCTCTCGTTGTCCCATAAAAAATAAACAACTATTTTAATGAAAATGATAATTTTTCCAGTGAATATCCTAACTTTTTAGATATTATGCATCCACTTTAAGGTATCTAAAAATCGCAAAAATCGGTGGAAAATATTTATGTATAGTTACATAAATACAAGTAGACGCTTATATTACCCATTATAAAGGTGGCTTATCTCTTAACTCACCTCCCAGGCATTCGGTTTATTTCGTATTTTATATGCAATGAAAGGAGATATATAAATATTTCTTGGGCGAAGACTCGGTTTTGAAAATCTTATAACGGTATTAGCATCCAATTTTTCCTGACGCCAACTCGACAGAAATTCATTGCATATTCGACTCGAACATTTCGCCACTTGGCAGTCAAAGCACTAACTTTGACCTTTAGTCCCCTCGCTCCATCCAAATACAAATCGTTCCTTAAACTGTAGAAAGCAGCCAACTCGGAGAGTTCTCGGCGACAATTTACATTCCTCGATACTTTTCTGTCGAGCTTTGTACATCGGCCTCTGCCACATCGATTATGCCAGAAATCGATGGCGCAATGGCAACTGATTTTCAGCTACGGAATTCCTGGCAACTAACGGGCAACGGACATTGAGAATGCGCTCCCACACACTTGTCAATAGAAAGGAAGCTCTTGCCGAGTACGCGTTCTTTTCTCGCTTTTTCTTAACTTCTGCTAAAACCAGCTTAAAGTTCGCTGGATTTTATTTAGAAAAAGGAAGCCTCCCTGAAAAGTTCTATTAACGATGGAGCTTTCGGAATAAAAATGATGCTTTTTTTCCCATTGACTTTTTGGCCATGTTCTGTCGCAGATGCCAAGAGCTAGAATTCTTTAGCTTTTGAAAAAACACAAGACCTTTGACGTCTTAACTTTCCGATTGTATGTCTAACTCCCAATAATTTTTTCGATTCTTGTTTTGCGGTTCTATGTTAATGTTTCCAAAAAAATCTTCCCGCATCTTTGTTCCTTCATAAAAAATGTTTTAGGCTTTTTTTAGAAGAAGACGTTTTGTTTCCTTTTTCTTTTTCTGTGTTTGTACTTTAAAAATGCGTTGCAAAATTTGGAGCGATTTGTTGTATCTTCTTTGTCTTGAAAATAAAGAATATATGTTAAATTGCACTATATGCCGCTAGATATACAAAGCGCTAACACTATGAATTTTTTGTTGTTTAGACCTAGATAAAACCTTTTGTTTTCCAAATATATGTTACTTATATATAATATATATATGTAATAATAGTATATGTATATAATAAATATATGTTACTTATGCAGAATTATGTTTAATATACTGGTTACTAAGACAGGTATTTTTACATTCAAAAATTGTTGTCTTATTAATTTATCATAGGCGTACATAAAAAGTTCATAAGGGGGTTATAGGCTCAATGGGGGGTTACAGAGCTACAACTCACATATTCCTATGTTAAATATACAAAATTTCATTGCAATGGGGGTTACAACCACATCAATACACTCTGCATATGCCAGTATATGTTATATACATTAGTTGTTTTACAAACAATTAATATTACTAATTGAAATAATTGCAATACTTATTACAATAATTACAATACTAATTACAATAATTGCAATACTAATTACAATAATTGCAATACTAATTACAATAATTACAATACTAATTACAATAATTACAATAATTACAATACTGATTACAATAATTACAATACTAATTACAATAATTACAATACTTACTTTACATACTTATTAATAATTACAATACTAATTACAATACTTATTACAATAATTACAATACTAATTACAATTTATTACAATGTACAAGCTAATTACAATACTTATTACAATACTAATCACAATGATTATAATACTAATTACAATAATTACAATACTTATTTTAATAATTACAACACCTATCACAATAATTACAATACCTATTACAATAATTACAATACTAATTACAATACAAAATTTTACTGTGTTTTTCTCTGTTACTTGTAGTTTAAAATCAAATTACGGACAATAACTTTAGGATAGCGTGCTAGAAATAAAATGTGTTTATTTATTGGATTTGTTTTTCATATTAGGAAGTATCAAAACTGGTTATAACACTACTCTCAGCGAATTTAAAATTTCTAAAGTTTGCCAAATCGGATATTTTGAACAGTTTCGGGAATCCAAATTGAGACACAATTTTCGAATTTCCGAACCATGTATTTTTTTTTAATTTCTCATTGATTTACTGAAAGTTTTAGTAAATATGCATATCTGAGAAACAAAAATATTTCTTGTTTATAGTAAATTGCAAATTCAAATACACATTACGATATTTCATTTCAATAACACCATTCTAATTGACGAATCTTTTCGTTATCGGCCGTAATTTGAGTTCCCAGCAAATTAACAATGTAATGGATCTCTATCAATAACGTCCTCTTAAGTAACAAATCTTTTCGTTTAAGGGCCGTATTTTGTGTTCTAGTAAATACTCCATAGCATTCGTCTATTTCTGATTAACGGCCACATTCTTTACCGACGTTTAGCCTTGTTGTTCTCTTCTCGCCGAGACGATTTAATAACAGAAGTAAGAAGTTCGACTCAAATTTATGATGATAGAGTAAATGGAAAACTTGTTAAATTGGGATGAATACATTGGATTATGAAACAGAGAATATAATACACACCTTTTCCAAGTTTCCAAGAAGCCAGTGATTCTATAAATATCCGTCAAAAGTGTATTATCTCATATAACGTAGAAAGAAATTCACTTCAACTTCTTGAAACAGGTTCTTCTTCTTTCGCTTTGCCATTTCCCATGTTATATGGGGTCGGCGTTATGGTCCTTTAATCTTCTCTTCCACAATCTTCTATCCAATGCCTCTTCTCTACTCCATCCATACTCTTCCAGATCTTACGTCACTTTATCCTTCCAACTGGAAACATGTAGAGGAAAATATCCTATAAACGCATGGGAACTGTGATCAGGGCCCCTGCTGGCCCCGGTTTGGCTAAGCTAGGTCGTTCGACTCTGATTTTTGTTTTTTCTAAAAAAAAAGATCGATGTCATCACTTGATTACCAAAATGTTTTGTATTATTATTAAAAGGTATGTAACTGTATTAAATTGTAAGTTTAATTCAAATAATAATGCTAACGATTTTTAAGGACGCCAATGTAAATATCAAAATTTTTGATATTCTGAAACCTCTATTGGTGGAAGGACATCTATTAAACCATCAAAGTTAGTCCTTACTTAATACAACATTCCGATTAATGGATCCCCTTTATTGAAGACTTTCTTCCTCTCTCCCTTCAAATTCGTTAACAGGGGAGCTTACTTCTTGTTACGAGATTTTAGTTCAAGTATTGCAAAGGTAGTTGTCAAAGGTACTGAATATAAAGTACTAAATAAGGAAAATATTAAAAGCTTTCTCTTTTATGTGTACAAAAAGTTCAGCTCTTGTACATATCAGCCTTATCAGCCACATCAGCCATATCAGCCACATCAGCCTTATCCATTTAGGTATGTACCATCTCTAAGAACCAACAATTGTTAACCATCATTGCTAAAGTCCTCCTGCCACCTTGGTCTTCTCTTCTTCATGAATTTGGATGCAGTTGTAAAATCTCACCAGTTGGTTATCACTAGTATCTTCTGAGGACGAAGGGCAACTACACAAAATTCATTCGGTAGAGTTATGTTGAGAAAAATTCTGTTTACATTCATTCTGATGGAAACTCATCATGCTATGACCAACGTAGTCCTTGTCTTACCACACTGCTGTAAAAAAGTGTTCTTTAATATAACTAGACCAAACAAATTCGGTGCAATTATTCTTTCATTAGGCTAGTGTATCATCAATAAATGGAATATCTAAGCTTCTAAAATTTTAGATCTAGATACATAAATAGAAAATATCACTTTAAAAACACCTTGCAGCCATGATTTTCCAAGTTTTAAAGGAAATTTGAATAAGGTGATGATAATTTTACACTATGTGACCCTCTTTAAATATTTAACTACAAGTGTAAATGATTTACTTCGTGTGCGCTTTTTCACGTATCACCTTTATCATAGAATACAGAATCATCCCCTATCTAAAAATGTGAGGGCAAACAAACATTCTTTGTGCTTTTTGCATTACTCCTGATGAAGGACTGCTGCTGATGCGTCCGAAAGCTTGAGTGATCTTTTTCATTGCTATTTTACCAGTGTTTAACCTTTTTATGTAATTCTTTGTGCTTGCTACCACCTACTTTGGAATATTTTTTTCCAAGTATAATGAAGCATAACCTGTTTTGCCCATAAATTTTACAAAGTTTTTTATCTACTTACGCCATGTTTGTGTAGGTACGTAGTTGTGGTTTATGCTTCAGAAGAATATTTTTATGAACAAGAAGCATTTCTTTTGGGCCAGTCTTTTGTTACGTACTATTCCTCTGTGGCCCAATGTTCTGCAAAACCAGAAAAGAGTGAAATTTTGTGTATGTTGGTTGAAGCCCAAGAAACAGAGATGTCACACTTGAGTCGCTTGCTTTCTACATAAACTGGTCATATTTTATAACGCTGAATGCATTTGCATGCGTTTACATATTACTTTCCTCCTTTTCTTCCAAAAGCACTGAAACAACATGTTTTTAATTTTCTTTATAGACAAATAGAGATATCAGATTAAATTTCGTGGAGTTCAAAAATTAGATTGCAATTGCATGTTTTGTTTTACCTTCACAAGTAATGCTGCCAACGACAAATAGCAGAACAACCCTTCACCGGTTAATAATCAATTAAAACAAACCTATTTACCTTAAATGCCTGATTTATTTAACCATAATGATTTAGGTTGTCGCAAATTTTCAGGCAAGTAAGTTGGGTTATTATAAATGGCTATAATAAATAAAATGACCACAGAAATATTTCTTTTATAAAATTTGATATACAATCAACATGCAAAATATAACGAAGGACGGCATAAATTAGTCATATTATAAAAATCTTTTAAACTAGTGTAATTTTTAAAAAAAAATAAAATACTGGAAATAGCAATTAATTTATTCACTTGTACTTTTAATTTATGTACGCAGCACTTTTTAATCAATGCTGAATATATACACTTGCGTATTTGTCAACGCTTGTTAACGTTTTAAATTTTTATACGATGTATTATTATATTTTAATACCTTTATTTAATAAGGTATAACTTTATTTGTCCGTATATCACAATACAGAAAAAATATTAATTTCTTACATTTACTGCTTCCACATATACTGAAAATATATTTTTATTAGATTTGTTTACCTTTACTAAATGTTTTTTGTTTCTTATCACTTGTCCACTATTATGGTAACACAAGGAAGTAGCCAGGGTTTAATTTCGGGGGAAGGTTCAAAATTTTTTACAGCATGTATTGATACAATCCCAGCATGCAAAGCCTCAGCTGTCCCAACAAAAATTTTGTTTCGGGAGGAGGGGACGATCTCTAATATACCCCCCCCCTCTGGATAAGGGAATGAGGCTACATATTCATATGAAATTAGACTAACAACCACAAGCTAAAAGATATGATTAAAAATGTATCAGTTGAATGTTAATTAAATAAAGACAAATTATTATTGGGGATTAGAAAAAAATGAGTGGTAATAATATTGATAATAATAAATGTACTTCCAAATTTTTATATTTTCATCAAAAAGTAATATATATCCTTTCCCACAGGAATTAATATATTTTATACAGATATTTTAAAAAATGATTTAACTTCGTTACACTTAAGTTTGCACATGCTTTTAATTTATTTTATTGTTTTTTGTTGTTGTTTCTTATGCAGAGATGATGTGGGAAGTTTGTCAGTTCGAGGAGAACTGTACTTCAAGAAGAGGTGTGACGAAGCTATAGTTACGTAGCACCGATTCTACCCTCCAAGCGATAAAGTATGAGAGGTGAAACGAAACATGGCGGAGTTCCATGAATCCAGAAAAGGCAGGGCAAATCCTGACGAAGTTGGATGAAGGACAGTAGGAACCGATGAACGATGAAAATGTGAATAAACTGAAAAGTCTAAGAACTACCAGGCCGAACACGCAAAGCACCAAGGCACACAGCGGCAAGAACCAGCGGACGCGAGGAGTGCAGTGAGGGGTTAAAAAGGCACCGCATGACAGTCTAAGGACTTCAAAGCTGAAGCGCAGCAGGGGCATCACAGAAGGCAAGGACGAACAAGAGATGAAAGTGATGAACATATGCAGCTGCGGATTCCGAAGGGGAAGACGTTACCGAATATTCTGATACATGCTTTGGAAGTAGACACACGGCCATTGCAAGAGAAAACGTTGTGGGAGACAGTGGCGAAGAGGAGTGGTTAGAAAAATGCAAGTAATCCGATTAAATCCGATCCATCGACGCTAGGCAAAACCAGGGGCAGTAACAAGAGCAGTAACCTTGGAGTCGAGACTAAGTAAGGGGCAAAAAATAAAAGTGAAAAAATGTAGGTAAGGAAGGGCAATGTAATAAGCGTCTGCTCCCCTCCGAGGACAAGAGCCGGAATCAGAATTCTATTGAAATCTCTTGACAACGTAATGATTAATTAGGCCATGGATTTACAAAAATAGTTTAATTTATTTTATTACTATTATAGATTTAGCTTTTATATTGCTATAATTGGTTCGAAATAAATGAAATGGAATAAAAGTAATTGATAATACATTTATGAAACCAATAAATAATTATATTAAAACGTTGGTTTGTTGTAGAAATATTAATTTTAAATACCTAGCATCTTTTCGAAATGATAACTGAAGCTCTATCTTTAGATCAGCATGCCTAAATTTTTAATATTACTAAGTATGTGGAAAATGCTGATCTGCTATTAATTTTTATGTATTTTTATTCATCTGTGTTGTAGTACATATGTCGACTTTTTTTTTTTTGACGTACTTTTGCAGAAGACCTTACACAAGATTTTTTTTATTTTGCATTTGTTTTAAATTTAGACTTTTCGTTATGGAGATCGGTTTTATCCTACATCGTTAGTTTAGTTCTTCCAATTAAACAACTTTACTTTAAGGAACAGAATTATGGTTAAAAGCATGCGAAGAAAAAAATATTTTTCTTCCGGTACGTAATCTTGTTTTGATTCACTCTCATGATAAGAAGTTTCAAGTTGTTCGTTTTCTTCTTCTTCCGAAAAAAAGGTTATTTTCATCAAATGGCAAAAAATTCTTTCTCCGAAATCTCGCTCAAACTATTAATTAAATAGTTATTCTGATTTTTTAACGCCACACTATTGTGAGCATAGGTACTGATTGCAAAAATCCGTAATGTTGAAGAACACTTAACAGCAATCGGAGGCTTAATGAGCTAGCAACTTCTGGAATTGGTGGTACGCAAAATACTCCAGTATGCCCTGTCCATGTTTGAAATCATTAAGTGAACATTTCTTCATGAATTCGGTTCAGAAGGGGAAGAATTTCAGAGTGAACAATAATTTCATAAATTTGTCATTATAAAAGTGAATCACATTTAGAAATTATTCTTTAATGAATTAATTAAAATTGAAAATAATGCAAATGATTGGTGGTTTGCATAACGCTAAGGAATAAAACACTGCCAATTTCAGATTATCATTTTCGCAAAGGCATGTATTTTTGAAAATTGAAATTGACATGCGTGTCCGCATAACATTAAAATATCATTTTATTTTATTTTAGAGAACTGGTAAATTTTATCGGACTAACCAAATGTATAAACTTACACCCACGCTGTCGTTCCGTTTATATCCAAAAACAGCAATCAGAAACCTAAAACAACTTTAATTTGTTAAAGCAAGATGGAAGTCTATTTAAGCTCATGACAGATCGTTTCGTGATTGCTCAAGCAACTTTCGTGTTCCGTGTTCCATCATTGTTGAGTCAAGAAACAGGAGTAGGATCCATTTCTCAAGATGAAGCGAATATTGACTTTCTTTACAGTCTGAGTGGCAAGGACGTCCTGTCTGAAGGGAAGTGGCGTCCGTTGTCAATACAATGTTGACAAAAGCAAGCAGACGAGTTGGTGCTGGAGTGTGTGTCCTGATAAATGGTACTGTCACGAAAACACAAAGTTGTCACGGTATTACTTGATATATAGGAAGTGTCAATGACACTGCAACACATGAAAGGCAAATCGGTGGAGACAGCGAACACGATGCGTGTAAAAGTGTAATCCAATTTCCTATCGAAAACCGTAGGTTCGAGTGAGAGCTATCCATGTAACCTTCAAAATAAATCTCACATTCAATGTGCAGCTCACATTGAACTAAAAAAAAAAGTAACACTTTGACATACTTATCCCTTAAACCACTTTTTTTATTGTAAAATGTAAAGCTACTTCCGTGAACAAATATAGCAAAATGACATTTTGTTAGTCGCAAGAGAGGCTAGCCTATGTACTTTGGTATGAACATAATTCGTAGGTGAAAACATTATTATTATCTAAAGAATTCTTCGCAAAATGCCTGAGAGGGAATTAAAATAATTATTATGTAGGTGGTTGCAGTTAGAATTAAGACGTAGATAACACATACACACGCGTATTTACTTTCATTTTTATTTCTTTATTTCCTTCTTACATTTTTATGAGTCGAAGCACATCTGGATAGAAAAGTATTTTGGCTCCTCGAAAGGAAAGGTTATATCAAAGCACTGTTGTATGTTCTAGGTTTCAGTTTCGTAAAACATCCTCGCGTCTTAGCTTTTAGAATCACAGGCCCTTGGCGGTTATTTCATCAGTCTATCCCCCAATTTGGTTTAGAATAAATTTAGATTTGTCTGAACGAAAAGGATGAAGTGCGCTGAGAAAAATTTAAAGGCAAAGTCCTGGTTTTGTGACGACGGTATTGAAAACTAAGCCGACGAGTGGCTCTCTTTTCGCTTTATTGCCCTTTTCTAGATACACGGGTGTAAAAGTAAACTCAACTCGAATAATTATTAGCGTATTTATACATAGTAATTCTTTTGTGTATAATTAATTTTACTTTTTGTTTTCACATCACAATTTTATAAAATGAGTGTCCTGGAAATGTAATCAGAGTTTAACTCGGTTAAATCTTATAATTTATTTTATAGATATAAAAATTATGTCACACACCAATCTCTGAAGTTGTTTGGATTAAGTATTTTGACTTCATTTGTTTCGCTTATTTCGTGCTCATGACTAAATAAGAAGATTTATCTGCAACGAATGTATAGCTGGAATATTTAGGTATTATAGACAAAAACATTAGAAAGAAAGATATTATTAATTAAATCTCTAGTATAAAATAGACGAAATCAATCATGTTAATAGAAAACTGTTCCTTCATGGGGCGTTGTGGAATTATGCATGCTTGTG
>QLNU02015359.1:5725539-5770553 GCA_006491805.2 Dysdera silvatica | reverse complement strand
TTGAATAAAAAAATTTTTTCGAAATGAAGATGAAATTACCATTTTTCCATTTTCCGAAGTAAATGTTGGTAGCCATTATAAAAATTCAATTCTAAGTTCTCGTAAATATTGCTTTTCCAAAGGCATATAACTTTGTGAATATTTACTTCATATATTTCGTATATTTCTACTTCAGACTTCTACGTGCACGCACTGATAAATTGTTATGAAATATATGATTTACATATGCAGCACGCTACATGCAACCTTCAATGCTGTAAGATATGTATAAAAGAAAGTACTTATGACAGATATAAATATGTATGGACATTAGGGAGATATGATACTTTTTTAAAATAATATTTTGTTAAAATTTTTGAAAGATTTTTGATTTCCCCTGGAATATATAAATTTGTGAGCTCCAAATATGCTTATTTACAACCGAATATTAATAACAAGTAAGAGAATATTGATAATCAGATTATTAAATAAATGTAGAGAAGTGTGTTTATCATTTATACTACCGTTTATATTAAACGATGTGAATGAGTACGAAATTATTAATCTTTTTCCGTTCTTTTCCATTTTTAATATATTTGTCATGTTGTCTGTAATATTTTTTATATTTAATTGAAATTGAAATGTTATTATGCAATTTGATGGTAAGATTTTTGACGTTATTTGACTGATAATGACTCTGAAAAAAAATGTTTGCTCTATTATAATTTACTCTGTTTTTACCGTGTATTCTATATAGTTTACTTTTTTATTATTTCCGAACTGTTTTAATTTTTATTTGCGTATTTGAGTCTATATTATAATTTCGCTAGTTTAATTGTTTTTATGTTTCATTTCTTTTTTTATGCTCTTCTGCATTTCGATAATGTATTTTTCAATCGCAAATATATTAATCTAACTATTAAGATTGTGTGATGTCCCATGTAAGATTATAGTGGTGTCTTTTGATCTTTTGGATATTTTTTCCTAAATGAAAATGAATTTTTATTCCACTACGTCGCATTTTTCATTCATTATACACAGAAATCTGGCATAATATAAGTAATAGCACCTCCGTAACTAATTAACTTAGCCATTGCCGGATCCCTAATTATTTTTATTTTTATTTCAGCGAAATAGAAAATAATATAGTAAAAAGTTGATAATGAGTTTTTGAGAAAAGGAGTAATGATATTTTATCGTTTGAAACAAAATAGAAGCAATGACTTTGAATTTCAAATTACGGCATGTACATTAATTATGAAGTTTTGTATAATATTTAAAAAAAATTGGAATGTCTTATTTAATGTCTTATTTAAAAAATTGGAATGGCTTATAAATTAATGATGTTGACGATTATTTACTGACTCCTAAGTGATATAAGAAAACACATTTCTGCTAGTGTCTGTGTAATCTTACAATTATTGTAAGATAATTTTAAAAACTCCTAATCAATTCATATGCCTATTGAAACCATTAATTAATCAATCAGTTATATATTGAATTACTCTAAAAAATGCCTGATTCATCGACCCCTGGTGATACATGAGCCCACAATCTCTTGGTTTCCAATCAAGTGTTTTACCATTAAGCTACAGGCGCCAGATATTCTTTTCCTTGTGAGAGTATACAGGGTATCCCATCAAGACTGCATAAACTCTACACAGTGCCATTCCTTGTTAATTTCTAAGCTAACAATTTTAATGCCAAAATTTTGAGAACTTCATATTTTTTGAGTTATTAATGTTTTAACGTCAGCAAATGAGAACAAAATTTGACCACCCTTCTGTGGACGAGAACCACTTACAAAAAAAACAACTAAGCCCTGCCAGTTATAGTACAAAGCAAGAACTTCACTGGGCTTTGAAATGATTTCCTGTTTTCAAGCACAACCCATTTTTTCTGAGAAAACTGGAATTGTGACGTGATACATATTACGTAGCTTTACGTAAAGTTACCACAATTGGCAATTTTTCCAACTATAATAATTGGTTTGTTCGGAAAAACTTTTTATTTATTACACATAAATACTTCATACACCTTTTTCACTATATGCAACATCCTTTAAAATATAATTTTCGCTATAATTAATCACAACATCATAGAATGCTTCAGGCATGTCATCCTTTATTTTATTTAATATAACTATCAAGAATGGCAATTGCTGTTTATCGCAATATTATAATTTAACAAATAATTTAATAATTAAAATTATATTATTGCAATATACACATGCCGTAGCATGATTAGGTGTGACGATTAAAAAACCATATTGTAAAAAACTTTGCATGATTTTTAAGTGTTTGAATAAGTTAGCATATTTTACATCTTCACACTGTGTTGAGGGTTCTTCTGCGGTGCAACCGATAGCTTAACTTGACTTTGGAACAACCATATACTTCCATTCAGTCAACCATTTTAGAAATCGAACCAAGTTCAGCGGACTCGAAGACTATGGTAGTCATTACTGGATTTCTGAGACACTCAGGGCCGGCAATATGCATTATGTCGCTTGAGGCGAAAAAGTGTTTTGTCGTCCCAAAATATTTCATTTTTAAAATAATCCCATTTTGCTGCCCCTAAAAATCAGCAGGTCAGGGCGAATGCCCTGATTTCCTTCCCTTAGCATCGGCTCTGTGAATTTCAATTCTTCTATATATTCTTATCTCATTTTTTTGTCTAAATATTTCCTTTAAAACTCGGTTGAAAATTGATGTAATTTGCCAAACCACATCATTATCATAGCCCATCTCTTGCCTACCTTGTTGGGAGCATGAGAATTTTCTTTAGTTCTATATTATTGTTTCACTGTCAACAATGAAATTAATTTGTCAAAAAGAAAAATAAACTTAAGAGATTCAGCATGCTTTGTCAGATAAAATCCCACCCCCATTAAACCAAAGCTTGAAGTCAACAATTAAATCAACAAATTCAAGAAGCAGGTACTTTTGAGAAACTAGTACGAAATTACTGCAATAAAAGGTACAAAGAATTACATGTGAAATTTCGGTAAACATTAAAAGTGGATATTTTACCTTTCTTTTGAGAAGTGCAGTAATTGAGTAGACAAAATTAATTTTTAAAAGAGCATAAGTACAGATCTCAATTTTCGAAGGTGGCAGTTTAGATTTAATTGATATCAAATCATGGATATCAAAATATGGTCGTAAAGCTTAAATTTCTGCACCTCAACTAAACGAAAAATAAACTACATAAATGCCAAGAATAATTAAATTGGAGAAAAATGAAATTAAACGGTGTATTTTGCAACATTTTTACATCAGTTTTGAGTTTAATATGATTTAAATAGCCACACAATAATAAAAAATGCTGATTAGGATAAATACACTCCGAACAAAAAAAATAAGTTCAATAAATATTAAAGCCATAGCTGGTTCATTTCGACAATATTTTGAAAGAGACCTACATCGACATTGAAATAAAATTAATCTAAGTATATTACCAACCATACATTGAGGCTCTATTAGAAATAATCATGTGACTAAATAAGCTATAAGCATTATTAGATTGATACATATATTTAAACACATTAATATAAGATAAAAAAAAAAGGTTTAAATATTAGTTAAAACACCTTTCGTATTTTATAAATTAAAACATTTGCCTTTGTAGCATATTTTCGTCTGCCATAACATATCCCGATCTACCAATTCAGTCTATATCCCGTATCACAAAATTGCGTCTAATAAAAGTAAAACTATCAAATTACATATAGTTTCCATTTTTCAAGTTTCAAAATTTTTGGCGCACTATGAATTTAGTTCAAATCCTTTGTGAAATTTAAAAATGTCTTTCAAAATGATTCAGCACTTTTTGATGGAGCGTATATTACGCAAGAGGAAGGGGGTAATTTATCTACCATAGACAAATAATTGAGATCGAGAGAGTAGGAAGAAACACAAGATTGATGAGAGTTTTGAGCTACCACACTTCCTTATTTATGAATTCGTCCACCTACAATGAAGTTTTTTCGCTTTAGGCGAGCAAGAAAACCAGCAAGCTATGTCCCGCGAAATGAAAGTAACTTGTATCTGTTGATGATAAGGACGCAACTGACAGATATGTATAGGAGGTCAAAGATGGTGAGCGATCAGTATTTTCAATCGATGTGCTTATTAGCAAAATAACTAATATCATCATAAGACCAAAGTCCTAATAATTACTAGATAATTACTCTCATTGTAGTAGACTACACTAATTATTTGATGATATGAAATTTGTTGATGGAAGCAACATACCTACTTGAAGATACATAATTAATTGGAATTCAAACCTTCATCAACATAAGAAGTTCGTTTTTGAAATTATGTTATAGTCAGATGTAAAAGTTTATAATCTAATGTCAAAATTTACAATCTGATGTCAACATTTACAATTTGGTGTCAAAGATTAAAATTGGATGTAAAAGGTTTTAATGCGATCTCAAAGTTTACAATTTGATGTCACAGATTTAACTCCATGCGTTATTTGAAATCTAATTTAGAAGATTTGAGCCCTGTGTTATAATGTAAAGTCTGATGTTAAAAATTAGAGTATCATGTCAAAGTTTGCAATCTGATGTCAAAATTTACAATTTCAGCTCAAATGTTGGAATCTTATTTCAAAGTTAGAATTTAACAATTATATCTTACAATCAAATTATAATCTCTTGTTAACCCTTTAAACCCTGTTTATCTAGTTTCTTGATTTGAAGTCATTAACAAACACATTAAACTAATAACAGTGAACAATTTTCCCACACCCTTATTATGTATTATTAGAAAATTTAGATTGACTTGGGTGCAGAAGTGATTATCCATTTCTCAAAACACCTCTCGCCTGATTGCAACGTGCTAAATATATTTCCAATAATAATGATCTCAACACCTGGAAAGCAGAAGAATATATAAATTCTGTATCAAAATTTCAATCAGCTGATAGAAACATAATATTCACATATATTTTATTATTAATAGTTTCCGCTTTCGAACCAAGTAGAAAAATGTATGTAAGTAGTATTTTAATAATTTCTTCATAATTTTGCTCTCATGCAGATTAACGCATCTGTAAAATTTATCAGTTTCGTTAGTTCAGGTCAATTTTCACGGCAACATTGTAACTATTTAGGTCAATATTTAAGGAACGAAGTATAAAACTCGTCCAGGCATTTTTCATTTTGTCCGTAAAAACAACATTTGTGGAGAAAATGTAATCTCCTTTTTAAAACTTCCGGAATGTCCGTATGTAACGGCGAAGGTGAACAATTCAGTATTTCAGGACCGTAAAAATAGGACCAAAAACGAACAGGAAACGAAACATAATATCGCCAAAAAGAAAAAAAAATTACAGATATAAAATTCTGTATATCGCCAAAGAAAAGCCCGGAATATGGATTTTGAATCCAATACATTCATGATCAAAACAAAAAACTGCAGAAAAAATAAGGTCTGCCTCCCTCAGAGTTTTAAAAATGATTGAAAAGTTTCGTTTCTGGGGTCCAGAAAAATATAAATTACTCGATTTTGTTTCCAGTTCTTCAACTAGGGAAAATACCAACATCTTTCTTTTCCTCTGTGTTCTCCGAATAAAATTGAAAAGATAAATCGCGTGCTCTGAATGGGGCATTTTTCATCGAAGTAGTAAATGACGCTTTTTTCATTTTATATAATGAATTTTTGGATAGGTTTTTATCCACAAAGTCCGAACTATTGAAATGAAAAAGAGAGATGTGCCATGAAACATTTCATATTTGTGGTAAAATATTTGCGCTGAAAAGTTCAACGATTTATGAGGAAGTGAAAATTCCGAATATTTTGCATTGAAATGACATGAAAAAAGTAAAAACATTTGAGAATTTGAATTCAGGTTTTGTATTTGCTCTAAAGTATCTATATGCGTTCCTCTGTCTACTTTAAACGACCCGATCTATCCATGTAGTGTAAAGATTCTTATTTTCCCTTTAAACATTTTTTTAAATAATTATTTCACGTAAAATATATATTTGTTTCAAATATATTATTTTTTACCAAAGCATGATAACCAAGGACAAATAATATACTTTAAAATCCTGTGTAAGGGAAACTATCGGAAAAACTGATTTTTCAACTAAATTTGAGTTTAGTTTTGAATAAGGGACGTAAAATTTAATTTTTATATAATTTTGAATATTTGCGATATTAATTGACACCCGAATATCATAATTGTGTTGTGTTAATTATTACAATAAATATAAAAAATATATTTCTGCGGCATAGTGTCAAATCTGCAATTACATTTGTTTTGAAAATAAAGGTAGAATTTTAAATAAAAGAAAGATATATAAATATTGTTTTTTAACGTAATGGACTGCAAAGACGAAACAGATTAATGAATAAATGAGTCCATAGATACATAATAAATGCGAAATACCAAATAATAATTATTCGATGCATCTATAGTAAACAAAAAGGAATGAAGGAATGCATTTTTAAAAAGGAAGTCAAATTTTGTATAAAAAGTAAAAAATAATTTCATTACTTAACACATCTGCAAGGAAGGCACATCAATATCAGACAATGTTTACCAATATTAGACAATATTTATCAATATCAGACAATGTTTTTCAATATCAAACAAGGTTTATCAATATCAGACAATGGTTATCAATATCAGACAATGTTTATCAATATCAGACAATATTTATCAATATCAGGCAAGGTTATCAATACCAGATAATATTTTTCCATATCAAATAAGATTTATCAGACAATGTTTAGCAATAGGTATGTTTATCAATATCAGAGAATATTTATCAATATCAGAGAATATTTATCAATATCAGACAAGGATTATCAATACTAGATAATAGTTTTCCATATCAAATAAGATTTATCAGACAATGTTTATCAATACGTATGTTTATCAACATCAGACAATGTCTACTAACATCATACAATGTTTACTAACATCATACAATGTTTATCAATATCAGATAATGTTTTCCAATATCAGACAATGTCTACTAACATCATACAATGTTTACTAACATCATACAATGTTTACTAACATCATACAATGTTTATCAATATCAGATAATGTTTTCCAATATCAGACAATGTTTACCTATATCGAACAATGTTTACCAATGTCAGATAATGTTCATCAACACTCATGTTTATCGATCTGTATGTTTATCAATATCATACAATGTGTGTCAGTGTCGGACAATATTATGAATATCAGACAGTGTGTATCAATATCGGACATTTATCAATATCAGACAACGTGTATCAATATCGGACAATATTTATGAATATCAGACAGTGTGTATCAATATCGGCCAATATTTATCAATATCAGAAAATGTGTATCAATGTCGGACAATATTTATCAATATCCGGCAATGTGTATCAATATCGGACAAAATTTATCGATATCAGACCATGTTAATCCGATAAACATTTAAAGAGGATTAAAAATAGCAATGGTCGTATGCGCCTGGTCCTAGAGCTTTTTAGAAATTCGAGCCTTTGGCTAAGGGGAACCGAATTCAGGGTTACAATGAGTAAAAGAACGACACGCATTTCACGAGATTATTGGGAATTGAGCTTGGATTAATGGCACGGTAGGCGAGTGCCTTTTCACTACGTCACAATAGGACAGTAGATTTACATATTCGCGAGACATCTGCCCTTCTTAATACCAGGAAATAAGATTTCCTCTAAAGTTTCCAGTTTTTTTTTTTTGAGAACACCTTCCCACTGAGAAATCGCAGCGAGAATTTTGCTCGTGTCCCTAGGGCAAATGTTCAAGCAATTATGTTAAATACAAATTCACGACCTTGAATTAGCCAGCAACTGAATTAATATCAATAATTAACCCAAAACAGTAAACCAAAATAGTAACAGCCTTTCTTTTACTCCACGATATTATCTGAATAATAAAAATCAGTAAATTTTTTCAAAGATAGTATCGCAGTAACACTGTTGTCCGTGGTAACGTTAAACCAGGTCCATGTAATAACGTAGAACACTTACCTTCTTCCCACCCACCGCCGCCTAGTATTTGGCTGCGTTGATAACTTTAGATGCATATTTATTAATTTTATAATGCAGAGAACTTGACTACATTGTATAGAGATACCTACTTGGTTCAAATTTCGTATACGTTAATATTTTAGATTTTAAACAAATGTCGCATTATTTTAACGGTACCGCCAGACCAGCAATTTGTGAAATGCCACCGGGCATTTAATCAGTAATACTATTTCATCCAAATAATCAAAATTATGGTTCGAAAATAAGAAAATAGAATGATAGTGTTTGAGTATCGCGTTTTTTAAATAAATTTATTTAAACCTTGTTCAATTATAAATAATGGTAGTCCAATTTCTTAATAAAAGCAAACAAACTAAACCAAATTCGAGAAACAATACTTTGCATAAAATTCTTTTTATGTTAATATATATTCAAAAACTGAATTTTAAGTAGTAAATCTTAAAGCTAGATTTTTCAATAAAATCTGGTATTTAATTTTCATTATTTATTTTTGCTTATGCAATACACAAAAATTATATTTCTATAGAAGATTGAACTACGATTAGTTTCAGAATTTTATTTAAAATCATAATTTAAGTTAAAATTTAATTACGAATAACGATATTATTTCCTGTCAATACAAATATAGATATGCTGAAGCGACTATCCAAATTTTTAAAACTGAATTTAAAAATCGGGCACATAAAGCTTGAGAAATGTCTGAAGATCTCTGTTTTGGAAATGTATAGCTTCCCTTTTGATGTGCTTTTCGATGTGGAAAAATAACTTCGATGTAATAATGTGGAAATCGTTTTCCCCCCTCAATCAATCTTTATCCCAGCTTCATATTGATACTAACTTACACACGAGTGCAGCAACAACTTTGAATTTGTGTGCGGATGGTACTAAGATCGTCTTTATTTTCTGCGCTCCGTTTATTTATCCAAAGCTAAATATTTTTCCAAAACACAGTTATTTCTTTATAACGTTTGACTGAAAATCCTACTCAGTGGGAAATATCCATAGATTACATAAATGCAAGAAATGGAATTTTCTCAAAAAAAAGATAGGTTGGCCCTACCCAAACTACAATTTTTTTCAAATGTAAGGCGAACGACTTTAAAATCATCTTTAGTTTCGACAAGATAGAATTTAACAATCATAAAAGATTTCGGAGTTTCGATATGTATTTTGGATACGATATATCCCAAAAACCGAGGTTTACGTGGGCAGGGGAAACGAAAGGGAGAAAACATAATAAAACCAAGATATACTTTGCTATGAGAAGTAATGTAATGGGGAAGAAAAATTGAGTGCGTGCTTTACGAAGGGAATATTCAGGAGGTAGATCATATAATAAGGTATGTAAAAATCGGATGCCTTTGGGGAATTTGAGAATCACTTTTCCCTCGCATTTCTTAAAAAGGGGAAAAAAGTTCTCTAATATGTGGCAACCCTGTATTCATTATGTTAGTTTACATGACTTGGCGGCTACTCTACTTTTACTCAAATTAATGGATAATCTTTTGCTTTGAATTTATGCCAAATATTCTTCCTAATAAAGTCCATTAGAACCTACAATCAATAAATACGTAACTATTCACCTTTTGGTGAAAATAAAGCGAACTTTACGTTCTTAATAAAAAATGAATCGGCAGCCAATTACGTCTGAAGATTAATACATGGACTTCTGATCAAAACTAATAACGATAACGAACTCTTAATCATTCATGACACATGACACCTGTTGATAATAAAATTTAAGGAAGAAATATGTAAACAAAAACGGCTCAATTCTTCAGTTCTTTGACAGTTTTAATTTATATAAAATGAATACCTGTCTTTTCATTAAAATAAAATAACATTACTCCAATAACATGCAATACATAGTCAACTAATTAAATAAATATTGCAAAAAAAATGCTATTGCGATTAAAAAATGCATTACGTTTTAAAAACTATTGAAAAGTAATTAATTTTTTTGACAAGAATTGCAAAAAAATTATTTTAATGAAAATTTTATAAAAAAGATAAGACTTTTTTTTCGTAATTGCTTCCCTCTCTAAATTAGAAATAAAAAATACTGTTTTTAATTATACACATAGAATTATTAAAATCTCCTTCCGAATATGTTATATTGAGAAAAAGATTTATATTTTTTGCATGCAAAGTGAAAATTAATGGTTTTGCGAAATTTATTTTTAAAACCAATATTTAAAATGCATTCCACATTTCTACATTATTATATTCCATTATAGAATTCTTAAGGCAGGAAAAGCTGGTTGCCTGAAAAATAATAAAAACTAATATTTTCATAAATCTATGTGTTTCAAAAGTTTTTTTTTTCGTAATTTGATTCTCTTTCTGCGCACGTTTATTGTTCAATGATATTCTCCAATGTCTTGAGGCAGATAAAATGGAGAAAACGTTTTCTAATAGTTTTTTAATTGTTTTTTCTAACAGAGTTTTATAACATTTTCAGCAGATAATAAGAGTCAATCCGTTGTATAGCAATTAATGGATTTTATAATAATTGCAATTAATATGTAATTTATAGCACGAAAATTATTATTTGTTGTTGTTGTTAAGTTAGATGTGAGGAAGGTGGTCGACACATGCGGCGATATCTTTCTAGACAGGGTGTACCATCTACAAGGCTTCTACAATGGCAGGATCAAAGATCAAAAGCGTCGGCCAAAGTCGACATGAAAGCAAGTTTAGCAGGTACCAGGGTCCACTGTTTCTTTGGGCTATCGGACTGAGCAGGTTCGAGAGATATATAGGATAAGTCAGGTTAAGGTTATGGCAGGAGGCAAAGGGCTCTCTGTTGAGAAATCCACATGCAGGATATGAGATGGGGATATGGTCTTGTGTCTCATCTTTACTCGTGCTGCACTGTAAACACGCTGTCGTAAGTTGCTGAAAAACCCAGTGAACCAAGATATTGGTAAATACATAACCGAGAAGAAACCGATATGGCATAGTGTGGATTTTTCTGGAGAGGTGGAAAGGAGGAATCGTGCTGACAATTCTCCATGGTGGATGATGATTTTCCAGAATGATTTTCCACGATGGAAAGAGGAATCGCGCTGATATGAAAGGCGGCACAGTAGTGCCCTACTACGTCATTCCTCAGCAGTGGCATCACTTCCTCTTTGAGGAAGATTTCTTTCAGGAAACAGAGGTTGGATTTCAAGTCGAGACGATGTATAGATGGTCTGTTACTGCAAACTAGGTTTGCCTTCTCTCTGGTACGTTTTGCCTAGGTATCAGCGATTTCGTTTCCACGGAAGCCAGAGTGATCAATTATCTCACAAAAGTGACACGTTTGCCCTCAGCAGAGCACTTGGTGACCATGGTAGCAACGTCTGTCAGAAGGGGATAGGCAGTCTAGGTTTCCGGGTTTGTATCTTTCAAACCAATTGGGAACATCTTTTTCTTAAAGTGGAAATCTCATTTCCATTTATTTAGGCATGCATTTATAGTAAGCATAACTATAAAAAAGAAAATTTTTCGAATTAACAAAATCAAACAAATGGGATAATATTTTTACTATATTAATATATCTGCTTCGTAAAACAGGAGAGTTGTGTGAAGTATATAGTTCGTTTTCGTCCGATTTAGTATTTTGCATCAATTTTAATACAGAAAATATAGTTTTAAACATAAATATGTAGTATTAATTTTGTCTATATATATATATATATGCGTAACTTAAGAATTAAATATGGCGTAAATGGCGGCAAAAAAATAAAAAACAAGAAATTGTATGGGAAAAAGTACAATTTTGCAAAAAAATTAGAGGCCAAGTGCCCATTTGCCCCCGTTAAATTATGTATATGTATATATATATATATACGTTATGTTTATTCTCTACCTGTTTCGTCAGAGATTATATGTATATTACTGTGAAGGGTAATAATATCTTACATCCTCATATACGGATAAAAAATGCATTTGTTCTTGTCCTCATTCGTCTAGTAGGTCAAGACACCGCGGGCTCAAAGCGGGGACCCTGGTTCGTGTCCAGCATGAGGACGGCGCCTCTTTTTCTCCAAAAAACAAAAAGCTCTAGCTTGAGCTAAATATACGTGGGTGGCAAACATTATTGTACATATGTATATTAGTGTAAAGAATTTTTTTTGAAGACACGAAAATGACAGTAGAGATTTTGTGTCCTAATGAATCATTGGTATTTGGATTTACTTAGTTCATATTTTTTGATCAAATATTTTTTGTTACTTTGTGTCATTAAAAGATATTATCTTTATTGTGATTACGTCGAATATTTGTTAGCGAATGATATGGTACAGGAATTAGAGAAATCAGGGTGTTTCTTAGTAAGTAAAGTGAAAATTATATAGAATTTTACATAAACTTCACACAAAAAGATTACAAATAATTGCATGGAAGGTAGAAATGTATTAACCGATAACCTGATTTAATATATAATTAATACTAATTAATAAAATGACATTGAAAATAGACAATAGAGTTATAAGTAGAACAAATGAAATAAAATTTCTAGAAATTGAAATAAACGAGCACTTAACTTGGGATAAACGCATAAAGGAAATTTGTAAAACAATAAGAAAAAATGCAGGTATAATTACAAAGTTAAATGATTCAATACCTTACCACTGTAAAATAATACTATGCTTTCATTGATACATAGTCACATAATTTATGGAAATAGTGTGTGGCAGGATAGAATTAAACCAAAGTATATCTAAAAAATTACAGTCATTAGTGATAGATTATTAAAAGAATAGGATACAAAACTATCAAAAGTATAAAACAGAATAAAAGTAGAACATAATATAATGAATATAGACGAAATACATACATATAAAATATGAATAATGATATATTTAAAAATTACAACAGGTAAATATGAAACTATAAATACCTAGAAAAATTCAAATACAAGAAATACAAGATCAGGTAACATTTTAAAAACAGAAAAAATAAGAACAAATGTGGGGAAAATATATAAATTATTATGGAATCGATAAATAGAATAAATTGCCAGATCATATAAAAAATTGTGAAAGAAAAAGCGAAGTTAAAAGGAAATTAAGAATTTACTTAGTAGAAAAACAAAAATATAATGGTCATACTGGCCATAACGGGAACTAGAATAATAATACTTGTTTTCGTTTTGCTATGCTTCCTCCGTTTACTGAAATGTAATTTTAGCATGGAAATAAAATTTGCATTGCATTGTAAATACAGTCAATGAATTCCCTTCATGTATCTAACAATCTATTCATTGAATAATGTCTCATTTTGAAATTTTCTCCCAAAATCTACGCAATCATTCGTTTGGTTTCAATATGTAATCCGTTCTAAAATGGAAAGTATTGAATATTGGGATTTAAACGTAAAATTTATAGATATGAAAAATACAATTGAATCTCAATTTATGATTTACCCAGCTTTTCATGAAACATAATAAACAAGTTAGAAGACACATATGTACTGATCGCTGTGATGGCTATGAATAATAATAATAAGGAGAAATAATTAAAATTAGAATTTAATCTACTACCACCGCAAAGATTTCATTTTTGAACTATTAATTCACATTTACTAAATAAAACTTAATTTATTTAAATAAACGTGGAACGCTGCATAATTTTTTATTTCATTTATTTACAAATCAAGCATCTTTACTAAAATAATATTTAATATATTATTATTAATTATATATTATTATTAATTATATATTATTATTAATTAATATATTATATTATTTTATTAATTTATATTCAATTAATTTATAAATATAATTATATATTATTATTAATTATATATTATTATTAATTATATATTATTATTGATTAATATATTATATTATGTATTCTATATTCCTCGGACAAAATTAAATAATAATATGTAGTTTTGACAAACGAATATTTCCATATTTGCAACACCATTCTTATAATGTACATTAATATTATATATATTTTGTATAATATTATAATATTTTGTTTTTATTATTATTGCTGGTATTGCTGTTGCATTTATATCGCACATATATCGATTAAACAAAGCATAAATCGAAGCGAAACTTTTTGTCCCATGCTTAAAAACCGCAGTGTCTTTTCTGAAATGTTTTAAAAAGTCACAATACAAAACTTGTTTGTTTTTGTTCCTCTCTCTTTTTTTTTTTTTAAAAAAAAAAAAGATAAATCATAAGAGGAAAAGAGCTTGTCAAATTGCCAAGCCGTTTCATTGCTTTTTTGCACATCGCGTTTGGGTACTTGCCATTTTGTTATTTCCGAAAGTTAAAAAGATCATTGATCAGATTGGATTCCCCTCAAGCAAGAACCTGGGATACGAAATAGTTTTAAGCTCTTGTCTTACTAGAAAATATCATTGTACATCTTGCTAACCGTTCTATGTATTGACGATGCTACTTTACACTTATTTCAAGATAGACGGCTATATATATTGGGCCGAGGTTTTATTTGTTTAGTCATTAAAATTCCGTAGCTGAGAACAAAGCGCCAGAGACCAGATCTGGCGGGCCTTGGTTCCTGATCGTGTCCCAGCGAAAGCCCGCTTTGTGGAGAGCCTTGACTCCGCCCACGAGTGTATGGGACATTGTCCAGGCCGCTGGATTAAGGTGGATGGACTGCTGCGCGCTGAGGATTCAGGAATTGTCTTCAACCCATCCTCCACCGCTTTGCTTGCGTCTCCACGCACCCGTCCATAGGGGATCAGTGGCATCCTGTAGAAGCATAGGCATATCCCGAGGTGTCCTTTCATCCCATCCGCAGATTGGTGTGTTGGATTCGGCAGACGTTATGTGAAGACATCAATGTGAGCGGTGTATCCCTGTCTGCCGGCAATAGTCAACTTTCACCCCTCTTTCCTAACCCCTCGGGCTGTTGGTATTGTCGGACCTAGATTACGTCCTTGCAATTGTTTGATTTTAAAGATCCCTGCTTGGGATTACTTCTCCGGCTTCGGTGGCCACCCTTTCCATTAACCCTTGCACACTTAAGTAGGTAAAAAACACTGCGCCGCCTACGGAAGTCCCTTTTCTTAGCAACTCTTCTGCAAAATGTATTACTACTACTACTTAAGTTTCGTTAAGTCTCTCGCGTAGCTTTAGCTCCTGGTTATTTACTGAGCGAATCGATTTTAAAGTTATGCCCCAATAGTCTGCTGGTAATTTTTACCGTCTTGTTAACTGTTTAATTTGGATTTGACACCAGAGTTACCTTCTGTTATGGGTAACTGAAATAGTGGGGCGATATCATTCGCTTAACATGGCGCCACTACAACAAACAGGCGACACTATTCGACAATATTTGGCATCGATTGTAAGATGCTGTCTGATCAATAACCAAAACTGTTGTTACTGTTTTATATAACGTTGCCGTAACTGTTAATACAGCGATGCATTACGCGAATTCTCAACATTGGTATCGGCAACAATGAAAGAAATACTTAATAAATCAACCCACACGAAACTAAGATACAGTGCCAATATTTTTATCTCAAATCCAGATCCTTAACTCAGAAAAGAGGAAATAATAAAACAGCAGCAGGCTTTACATCGCTAACAAATTACAATATGAATAGGCACACAAGGATCAGCAAACCTGCTGCAAGCCTACAGCAAATCTGCTGCAAACTTACAGCAAGGATGTGCCTGTAGTTGCTTAAAATCAATTAACAGAATTGCCGAACTGCTATATATATATATACGCAAAACGTGTAATACACGTAAAGGTTAAATTTCTAACGAAAAATATATCTTTTTATGTATACTTACTTTCATTTAGGTTTCTAGATGTGAAGCATAATTTTAATAACTTTATTAAGTGAAGGAAAAACATGTTTTAAGGGGAATAATCGAGACCTGTGACAATTTGTGGCCTTAGCAAGGGCATTTTGACAATATAAGTCTTATATAGTCAAAGTCTATAAATATACTCATATAGTCAATGTCTATAAATATACTTATATAGTCAATGTCTATAAATATACTTATATAGTCAAAGTCTATAAATACTTATATAGTCAAAGTAAATATACCCTTTTTAAATCGATTAGTATTCTTTCAAATGGCAGTATTGTGGGTCACTAAATTTCAAAACGATTTTTGTTGTGGCAGCGCTAGGCAACAAGTTACTCTCTCTCCTCCAATGATGTTAAATATGTTTAGAAAAAAGTAATTTTGCCACGTATGTAAATTGTAATATAGCGTTAGATACAGATATTTTGTAGTTAATGCACTGTCTTGATAGTTTTTTCAAACAGTTTACGTAGATTATTTTTTATGTACGAGTACATACAGTTTCTTCTAAGAGAAAACCATGACCATTTTAATAGTATTATATTTGCGAAATGTACACTTTGAGGACTACGTTCGATTTATTATTAAATTTATAATGTATTATCGTTTACACAATAAAGTCGTGTATCGAAACATACTTTTGAAATGTCAGGAAAGGGCATGTTTTAAAGACTATTAGATTTTTTATAGTTACGCGGGTTACAACTTAGGTATAAACTGTAAGTGCTTTAATAGCACGCAGCGTTTTAAAGCATAATTAAGAGTATATGATTTTAACACGAATTTGTATATCACAGCACAAGCAATACTTATTTAAAAGCCACAAAATCGTATGCGACAATATTGCTATTTTAAGGGCTTCTGGTTCCCTTAACAAGTTCCATTTAAAGAGGTTGCGTGTATGGTCGAAATACCTTTAGTAAAGTAAAGACTACAAATGGGCATAGGTCACGATTCTTAACTCGAAAATATGTAGGTCTTTTTTTCTGTTAAAACTGAGTATCTTGGAAAGTTGAACAGTCAAATATATAATTTGACTTCAAGAGAAATGGAATTATACTATGTGAGAGAATTATTCTCTCCTTAAATTGGTGAAAGGATTGATATTCTGTTTACATTAAAACGATAAATTCATTTTTAAGCCTTAAAATAAACGTATTTACATGAAACTTTATATAAGAACGGTAATTATTCACATTTTTCAATAAATTGGACATATTGTAGAATGTAATACTTAGTTTGTTCCCTTATTAAACTATGTTTTGTGTTCTACCAATTACACATTTTAATTATTACGATATGCATAGCATATAATGTAGAAATGCTTACTTCTCCCACAAATATACAACTATAATTTGATGGCAGTGTCCTTCTCCTTCTGGGCAACGTAATGTTTAAAGGAATATTTACAATTTAATAAGGATTCCATTTTCCGACGTGAAAATACTGTGCCTTTAATTATAAAGCTTATCGCATTCGTATGCAATATGTGATAAAGGAAATATATTAGTGGCACGTGACTATTGATGACATCAAATATAATGTACATAGTATACTGAAGTCTATATAGAGCGATATTATCTATAACCATAAGACTGTCTATAGCAGTATTCCTCGTGGTCTCATCAGATATAAAATATATCAAACTCAACCTTGCCCTGAACGGTAAACTATCTGTTACGATATTTTCCTTACCCCTAGAATATCGCCATAAGCAGATTTCGTTATATAATCATTTAAAGTTAGTCTGGTATAAGAAAGTTGAAGAACCCATTACAATCCACGTTCTTACAATTGAAGGCTACCACAATACCTTTAACGTAATTTGCTCCATTAACCTCTTTATTGCATGACGTAATCTATTTCATAGGATGTAATCACTTATCGCAGAAAGTAATCAATTGCCGAAGTTACTTAATTTTTGTCAATTCGCAGAAGGGGTTCCTCGGTAACTAGAGTTGATACTAATAATTCATTGGAGAATACTACAGGTACATTCAAGCCAATACTTTTCAATTAATCACGAAATTAATTAATTATAACTGGGCCTGAGGTTTTAGAACAGATATATTGAGCTTTCGTTGCCCGAGCCAAGCATTACCTGATTAATGAATTTCTGCACACCAGAATTTCTTGGCTATATCCAAATAATTCCCATGGTCTGGATCGTAAAGCTCTTATTGAACACGTACATTAAAAAAAAAAAAGTTTACCTTCAGGCTGAGAAATATGCATGCCATTAACGACGAAGTTTTATTTTCCCAAAAATATTTTTGTTTCAGTTATCGGAATTTTTTTTTTTTGCAGTTATTTCAATTTATTTCGAAGTTTTGCATAAGTTTTCTTGTCATTGAAATTTCTGAACAATATTTATTGTAATACTTGTAGTGGAAGGAAGAAATTTTTTGAAATATTATTGGAAAAGAGAATGGGGGCATAAAAATTAATACATTTATAAGAATTATGCGTTGTTATTTAAAAGTAGGGATAGTTAAAAATGCGGCACATGTGACAGTATATTTGACAATATCTAACCAAATGTACAGAATGTGTGCATGTACATTTGCCGACACAGAAGAGTTGGTGTATAGGATTGGAATAGTAGCGTTACCAGGACAAATCATACCGGATTAACATTTCAGAAACACTACATGGCATAAATGTCGAGTTCTCAAAATTGTTTGTGGGGGGGCAAATACATTTTATGTACGTTTATACATTACAGTATATGTAAAATCGCAATTTATTTCAGATTATTGGAAGGACATGTCCCACGGGCCCATATAACTATACACCTATGCCGCATGTTGCACTTTGCACATTTACACATGGTGCATTGTGCATTGCTCCTGAATTTTTAAAAGTTTTGGTATTTTGTATGAAGTGGAACGTAGATCGGCTGAAATTCAGTGAATAAAAATGTTCCAAACATCGGAGTAATAAATAAGTACGGATAAAATATACTGAAATTTTGCGTATCAAGATCTCGTATTCTACGAGTAGAGAGTTCGAAGCTTTAATTTCTCCCTTTGGATTCTGCTTTCCGAGGTTCCACTTTATTGTGAATATTTACGTCGATCTTATGATAATAATGGAAATATATAGAAATTCGCTGAAATTTTTTGTCATTATTTAATATGAAACCTTCTAACTCAAAATACTAGGTTTTCCTTGCCGCAAATTACTTTAGCTCTTGCGGAATATCCTTTATTTTTAGAACCGATATCTAGAAGATCCAAGAATGTGAATAAATGTCATAATATAAAAGCATTAACGAATAAGAGCAAAAATACAGTGTGAATAAATTTGTGTAATATTATAAGTAAATATGAGTAATATTAAAGTGAGTATATTTAAGTAATATTATTGTGTGCGTACATTTAAATAATATTATTGTGTGAGTACATTTGAGTAATGTTATTATATGGGTATCTGCGGGTAATACTTTTTTACGGGTACCTGTGAGTAATAATTTTGCATGGGTACCTGTCAGCAACGTTATGAATGAATGCGAGTACTATTATAGTATAAATAAATATGAGTAATATTATAGAATAATTAAATTTGAGTAATATTATGGTATAAATAAATGTGAGCAATATTAGTGTATAAATAAATATGAGTACTATTAGAGTGTAACTAAATATGAGTAATATTAGACTATAAATAACTATAATATTAGAGTATAAATAAATATGAGTAATATTAGACTATAAATAACTATAATATTAGAGTATAAATAAATATGAGTAATATTAGAGTATAACTAAATATGAGTAATATTAGAGTATAACTAAATATGAGTAATATTATAGTATAGCTACATATGAGTAATATTATAGTATAAATAAATATGAGTAATATCATTGTTTGAGTATATATATTGTATATTTACCTGTGAGTAATATTATGAATGTATGTAAGTAATAATACAGGAAGAGCAAATGTGACTAATACTGCAAGAAATGCAAATGTAAGCAATATTACAAGAAAAGCAAATATGAATATATGGTAAATATAAATTATAAGCGTCTCATTTAAAAATATATAAATAAACTTGAGAAATGCAGTCGAGATCCAGACCGTATGCAAAGTAAAGTTCAAATCAAAAAGAATTGCAATTTTTTGACCTTTTCATCGTCAAACCCAAATATCTAGCTCTGGAAATCTCGGTTAAAATGGTAATTTTTAATGATTGTTCATTTTCTAACTTTTGTTGAAGCACAGGTTCGATAGAAGTTACCGTTTTTGAATTTGTGTGTTTTAAGGCTATCGTTTTCGTACAGAATTGCCGTTTTAAAGACATAACTTTATATGAGATTGTTGATAGTTTTGTGAACTTTCGTGAAGGTAAAGAAGAGGTTTGAAACTGCAAGAAATGCATTGTTGTCTTTGAGCTACAAACCTTGTGTGTAATTTCGAAACAGAATATCATAGTAAAAAAATTTCCGATGTTATATATTTAATATTAGGTAATATTAGATGTATATATAAATTAAAAATATCGGCGCATTATCGAGGGAAAAATTTAAATTTATTTTCAACATATATGTGAAATAGATGAAGCATACTTTTAATCCTTAAAAAAATAATTTTTATTATATCGACTTTTGTAAAAGTTTAACGTTGATATCATTTCATAAATCTGTTTAAGAAATGATTAGAATACGGATGACATAAATCCATTTTTTTTTTAGTTAACGGAACTTTATACTTCCTGAGAGATTCTTGCATTTATATAATTACAATCCATGTAAGAGCACAATGAACGAACAACGCTCATTGGTTGACATCTTTAGAGCCAATAACAAGTAGAATAACAGGTTTTTCAAGCAGATTTGAAATTTTAATAAGCTTAAGAACGTTATTTTTCTATTTGTTGTCTAATCTGCATAGCGATACGTTATTAGATAAATCTCCAGAACATTCGGGAGTAAATTTGGCTTCCTAGACATTCTCTTTAAAAATTCCTTACATGCTAATCAATACAATAGACCCAGTAGCATGGTGGGCGTAATAAAATTCAATTCTGAAGTGAAATAAATATTACGTTAAAACGAGTATTTAGAAATGAGGTAAAATTAGAAATATCCTAAATCCCATTTTCCAAACTTCTAGATGAATCTGATTTAGAGCTATCGTCAAGTAAAATAGTTTTTGAAGTTTTGAATCTACGATACCATTTCCTTACCACACATCTAATCACGAAATCCTTCTAGAAATATTACTTAAAGAGAAATCTGAATGATTATCATTTATCACCCCTTGGACACGAACATGAAAATATGCAATTATTCATGTCAGAAAGAGTAGTATTTATAAAAAGTGATGTATAAGGAAGAATATTTTAATTAAAAGATACCAGCGTTTATCGCTAAAAAGTATTAACGGGCTGCATGGCTTTGTTGTTCAATTTCACGAAGTCTTTAGAGTTTGGTGATAGCAAAGGAAGTTTTATTTTCATGTTAATCCTAACTAATATGTTAATACAGAATTAACAAAGCAATGTTTGACAAAATTGCTTGCATAGACTCAGGAGATTCGTCGCGAAACACCAAAGCAAAGCAATGTTTTACAAATTGCTTGAGTAACCTCAAGAGAATCGTCGTGGAACCCCGGAAAACAAGCAATGTTTTATAAATTGTTTGCGTCACCTCAGCAGGGTTGCCATGGAACTTTGGGTTTCCACAAAATGCACTTTAATAAACACTAATTTAAAAACTCATTCTAAAGAACTTAAAATATTCCCTCCCTTACTCTGCTTTGTAAAATAATTACCTTTAGTTATCCGGACATACACCTATCAATTAATTTTTCGAATAATCGGTATATGTAAAAAATAAAGATATTATTATTATTATTTTTTTTACGAAGTATATATAAATATATAATGTGTTTACCGTAGCGGGTATACTCTTTGCCACTTCTCTTTATTTAGTATTTTTTCTTTACTTTCGCGATTTTTAGTAAACAGGCCGCTACATTACGAGTCATCGACTCTTATTGATCTTACTGAAAGAATGGTATCAACAAGATGAAGAAGATCCTTTCGAAAAATAGAAGTTCTAAAAGAAATCTCATATGTTCCGTAGGAAATTCTACTTAATAAAGGAAACCATTGGGGAATAGTAGAAAGGGGGCGGTAACAAAAGCAAGAAATAGCAAAATAAGCTAAAAGGAAAAAAAATATATATATATTAAGGTTACACATTTATTTCAAGTTATGTCGATGTCTTTGTCTCGTTATTTTAAATGTCTTGGCATTCTTAATGTTTAATTTTCAAAATATACTGTAAATCAATACAAGACATAAAGTAAAGCAAACACACATTCAAACAAGGAGATTGAAAATGTGGATACAACAAACAAGAAACCACCTTTTAAACAGAGAAAATTCTTCATAAACTTATAGAGGATACGCATATTTGCTTCAATTTTAGCTTATGCATACAGTCCCTTTATATATGCATTAGTAATAGTATGCTATAGTCGAAAAATTGCAATCAATATCCCTCTCCGATTCTTGCCTATGTTAGGAAAAGAATCAAATACAGATTACCAAAACAACATGTCTCAAGGAAAAAACAAATTTATAATATTTATGATTATATGGGAGGAAGAATATCTAGTAAAGACAAGTTTTCATATGACAAACGTGCTTAGCATTCATTCACTTCAACAAGATCGCATAGTGTTTTTTATTGTGATGAGCAAAAGCTATACGTAAAAAGTTTTAAATAAGAAATCTAATAAGAATTTACCATAGATCTATTTAGATACAACGTCTGAATCATATTTTGTTTATGGCGCCGCGGCCAACTATTTTCCAAGAACTCCGAACATCTGAAGATCTACAAGACCAAACCCCAGACTGAAGTAAAAATATTAGTCGAGAAGTTTTTTGGCAATGCTGGGAGTAAGATCCGGGATAATGGCAAGGGTGCCTAGGTGAACTGGGGCTTTTTCTGTAAAAAAGAAGAAAAAAAAGATACCGTCCTCCTCCCCTGAACTAAAACCTAGTGCCATACATATGAAATGAAGTACCTACTTGACAAACAAGAGACTGCGATGCCTTTTTGCTTCGTATTTAAGGTTTTAAGGCATTATTACCCTTCCCAGGTTGGCACAATTGGTCAATACATAACCAGAGAAGGGTAATAATATTTTACCGACCTAAAACAAAAGCACCGTTTCTGCTTCCCGGTTGCCGAGCAGGTTACGGCACTTGGTTTATATAAAGGGTCTCCGGTTCGACTCCAATCCAGGGCGCCATCTATTTTTCTTCCGTACAAAAAAAAAGCTTTAGTTTGAGCTCAGACGCGCATGTTAAAAATGATCAGACAATATGTATTGCCTGTATACTTGGAACGATAAGCATCCTTGTTATCGTAATAAGACATGATTCAATCACTATTCGATCAACGATCGATCCGGGTGCTCTTCTTACATGTTTATGCAAAGCTATTTGTTTCAAAGTTATTTTTTTTACTTATTTTTTTGTTTCTGCCATCCATCTTCTCTAAGGATGATTCGATGATCTTTCAAAATAAAACTTTGGTCAAATAAAGTTTGGTCGCCTATTTTTGATTAGTTTATCTTACAATATGTTTAGGCCTTTGATAGTTGAGCATTTTTCTTAAACAATGCCACTTCTAAAATATATAATTTTAAAACTAGTGTATATAGTATATAGCGTACATTGTAGCCTATTTAAATGCTGAATATTCGCTTTCAAAAGATGAAGACGTCTTCCAAGAATACCAGATATGCTCAGATATATTTTAAGTATTTTTCTTCATGAAATGGCTATATTAAATACAGCCTGTAGAAGCCATTATTTATTGAAGATCATCATTATACTAAAAATATGTAGGTTAATAGAATGCTTTTCTAAACCAAAGCTAAATTGAATTTTTATACTTAAAACATATTAAGTACTGACGATCTGCATTGCAAATTTCTGGTCAAGGAAAAAGACGAAAAATATTTGAATAATCAAAAATGCTTTAGAATTTTTTATATATTCAGCCACACTTAACCAGTAACTCAATACAATAAAAATTTACATACCGTTATGAGCACCAAGAAAACAGCAGCTGATGATGCAGCGAAATTTTTGTTCTAACTTATCTCTCAAACTACACTTTAAATCAATAACGTACTGTTTAACTAGAGTCATTTATAAATATTAAATATTTAGCGCTTTAAGAGAAGTTAAAATCTGTTCGAAAAAACTTTTAGTAACAGAGACTAATGCTTTGAATAATTTACTAGGTGCGGCATTTCGTAATTTGTTATAAATTATTAAATACATTTTATTGTAAAATAGCATTTTACTTCGTTTCTCGATATTTATAAAAAATATAATTTGCATTTTATAAATTTTTTTGCCCAAAAGTGTTGTTACGGTGATATTTATTTAAAGTTAAATCTAAATAATATATGCATACTTTTTGTTTGATTTGAAAAATATAATTTTATAAAGTGTGCAGTAAATGATAAGAGATTAAAATATATATATTAACATATTGTTTATATTTTAGCATATTGTTTTAGTTTATTTTATTTATTTATAATTCATCGTATATATATGACTTAATTATATTTAAATTTGCTATTCTTTAGTTTTAGACTATTTACTGATAGTAATTATTAGATGTAAATTATATTTTCATTTCCGTTTTGAATTCGACTTTAATTTAATTTTTATCTCAGTATTTTATTTCAACACGCATCATTCACTTGATTTCCGAATTTCATTATGCGTTTCCAGATATTTGTTTGCATAATTTATACAAAACATTTTTCCTATTCTATATTTATTTCATTTTCCTTCCACAGTTATTCCTGTTGCATCATTTATTCAGGTAATTTAATTTTTCAATGCTTTGTCTTTCGTGCTTTTGAGCCTTGGGCATCTCGTTGGATATGTGCTTTGTTTATCACAATGTGGATATGTTTTTTGTTTATCACAATGTGGTTCTGTTTCACAATATTACCCCAGGTGAAGCTTGTAATTTTAGAGAAGGCTAGTGAGGAAGGTTGTCGAATCTCATGCATATATTTTTTATTTAAATGTAATTAAATTTGATTCCTTTCGTAAAAATAGTTTTCCACATTTTTTAATAATTTTAACGTTGGTGATATATTTAACATTATGTTAGTATTATTGCTATAATATTATTATATATAAAAAATATAAATTTATATATTTATGGTTAATTATATACTTAATAATATTTAATTTTATATATTCTGCTTTGCGTTTATTGTATTTCAAATGTTATTGTATGGTGCAACTTTAGCTCCTTCCCCCATATTAATATATTATCAGTATTTCTCCTGTAATTTTTGCTTCTGTAAATACGCTTCTGTAATTATTCGTGGATACGGTGTGTACGACAGTAATGTATTAATTATTATACATATATACACCACCTTTGATCCTAGATGCAGCCAGAGGTGTGGTTTTGGTAGTTGTAATCCCCGTCGCAATGAAATTTTGTATATTTAATATATAAATATATGAGTTGAAGCTCTGTAACCCCCATTGAGCCTATAATCCCTCTTATGAAATTTCTGTGTACGCTTATGCCTTTGATTTTAACTTTTTAGCCTTATTTAAATAAATACCTACCAGCTATGGTAGTTTTAAGTTTTAATATTTAGTTTTTAAAATAAAAAATATTTTTACTACTGCAAAATTAGATTTACAAAATTACTAATAAAGTACTTGACTCATATATATATATATATATATAATTTTAATCTTCTAAATTTATAAATAATAAGAATTATAATACACTAGTTAGTGTTTACTGTAGAACAATATTAAAAAAAATCCGAACTTATAAGGTTTAGCGTCATGTAAGAATCAAAACGAGCGAACCGAACATGGTTCTTATAAGCGGAACCAACTGTAATATTCTATGTATGAGAAGAAATTAATTCTATTTTCGACGATTATTTCCTAAAGTACGAATATATATAACAAATAAAAAAGATATTTCCTAATTAAAATACATAATATTTAATGTAAAAGGTAAGTTTTAAATATCGCCTAATGTTAACGATGTTAGGACCATTGGAGTGAAAATGGCATCAACTCGGCGCCCGTTTTCCGCCAAGCGTCGCCAGGTATTAGGATCTCGGTTTCCCACTGTCAGAACGGGTCAGTTCGTACCAAAGTCTGAACTGAACGTGGACGTTTTCCAAATCAGGTGCCGCTATCAAATCTCCACAGGAGATGAACCCCTTTTTTGAGTGCGCATTTTTAAGACGGTATTGATATTCTAGCTTATTCCCTAAAAGTAAAAAGATTTGTTTTTGCCAAGTTTTCGCGCAACTTACGCCGTATATAGTTCCAAAGTTAGGGAATATATATTCTCAGATGCCGAGGTTTGAACGTTGTGATATGTTTTCGAATTGGACATTGTTTTTTGTACTCAGTATTGTGCCAATAATATTCACTCAGGAGTTATACGTTACGGAAGTAGAAGAGGAAATTCCAGATGACTCAGGTCAGTGTGGTTTTTTTTTTTTTTCAATTTTTGTGAGAAATTGACCGTTTTTACAGCCGCGCGATTCATTCTTAGATACAAAGTTTCAGATTTTCGTAACATACATTGCATATAAGTTTTTCTGTCTGTTTTAGAGTTTTAAGCTTTGGAATAAAGGGTTTGGAAGCTATGCGTCGCGTAACTACTAAAGTTAAATGATGGAATAGAATTATTTTTCAAGCAGGAATTTATACATTTCATTTGAACTACATATTTTTGAAACTTTTAAATCAATTTATACAAATTATGGCCTTTTGCTCCTATTAATAAGAACTTGCTTTAAATCCTTTCTTATTAAATTGTTTTTCTGTGTCCAACCTTCCAGTAAAAATGTTTATAAAATTAGCATGAATGTATGATATTTATATGAATTTAAAATCTAGGCATATAATAATGCTAAGGGGGGTAAATACCTTCGGGCACAAACATCGAAGAAAATTTTCACTAATTTTAAGCATTAATATATAAATTGTTATTAAATAATTACATAACATTTTTTGTAAGCTACAAGTAATTTATTAGCTGTTTAATGCGATTACAAAAAAAAAATCTGGGTGTGATAATTATTTTCAATTATTATAATTAAAAATATGAAATTCAAGCGAACTAAAAATGCATTATGCTGTTACGCACAAGATAAAACTAGTTTTATTGAAATTAAAATTACCATGTAGAGTGAAAAATATTTTCAATGTATCTACCTCAGAAATCCCCCTAAATTAATAAAGCAAAACGAAGACATCACTTCAAAATCGAGGACTTTTTTGCTTTCTCCGCCGATCATTTTGCATACACCAATCAACGAGTAGTGTCCACCCTTTCTCCAACTTCCATCACCACTCACAGAAATGCCGTTGGAACCAGACATTCCTACCTCAAGTTTTGTGACATCCTTCATATTTTGTACCGCCATAGAAAAATCAGCGTTTTCAATGTTTGAAACAATCTTGTCATATGGTTTTCCAGAAAAAGGATTGACCAACTCCATAACATTACCAAATGTTTTAGAACCAGCAAGTCCATGACCCAAACACCGTAATGTATATATATCAGTCGTGTGTTAATGTCGTGTGAATTTCGCTTTCCATGTAATTTTGTAGAATTTTTACCATCTTATATCACACCGTACCTTTTACAACTAATAATTAGTTGGGAGGAGAGTCCATAAATAACATTTTCCAGAATCTCAACGTTGTCGTATCAATTTTACATGACAAAGCATTTTGTAGTTCTTCAAGCACTGAAATTTTATCTATAAGCATACAGCCTTCAAACAATGGATCATTTGATACCTCCATTTGTGGGAACTCAAGCTTTTTCGTAGAGGCACTGCAATCCACTGGCGGCACGGGGGTCGCGATTTCACGTTTTATGTCTTGATTTTTAGAAAAACGATACTTTCTGGGGCGCTTCCCAGATGCTCTCTTTTTCTTATCGTTTGAATTCACCATTCAAAATAACAAACAACGAATAAAATATAATAAACACAAAACAAAATTAAAATTAACTTCAAGGTAATCAAATAACGATTTTTAAAGCAAAAGTAGATCGCAGAAAATTTCACACAGCACCAAAACCAAACTATAAACAAATGTGAGGAGTGTAGTTTTGTACTTTACTTCTTTCATAAAAAAGGCCCCCTTCTCCTTTGATGTTAAAAAATTAATAATTCGATACGAAAAATGGATTAATTTTTTACATTTTCTGTGCATCTGTTTATAATATATAGGCATTTAAATGCTTTTCAGAAGTAATGTTTTGTTACGTTTTTAAGTTTCCAGACTAATTGGAATATTTTGATGCGTTGGTTTTTAAACTGTTCGAAATTGTTTAGGCTATTATAAAAAATTATAATTGAAAATTCGATTTTTTGACCATTAAAAGGTAATTACCCCTTTTAAAAATAATTCTGAATTAACTTGAAAAGAAATATATATATATATATATGCGAAGAAATATGATTGCTTCCATTGAAAAAATTTGCTGTACGTGCATAAATTATTTCTTAAAGTCCATAAGATTTTCTTTGCATCTATTTAAACACTAATTGTTTGTTTGTTTGGCTTTTTTATGGCGCAAGAGCATCTGGGCTATACTGCGCCAAAACATTAATTGATCAGTAATATTAATTGAAACGATATGTATATGTTTAGCATTAAAATTTATAAAGTAAAATTAATTTATACTGGACGAGTTAGTTTTCTTATCTCGTTATTTGGTTGGAATCAAATCATTGGGGTGTTTTTGTTATTTAAAATATTTGTAAAATAGTTATGCTTTCCAAATATAACAATAGTTCACTGTCACCACAATTACATTCTAATATATTTTTAATAAACGGAAATATTTATGGAGAATTATTGTTAAATAATCACTTTAATGCTTCAATTATTGCATCCATATATATATTAACGCGTCCATTATTTTCAGTCTATATTGATTTTCGAAGAAATATTAGTTTCTCCAAAGAAATCCTTGGCAAGATATCCTTAGTCCGATTCAAAGAAAGCCCAACAACTTTATTTTGTCTTCATATTTGTATTTTGACTTGATAAAGTTGATACGTTCAAATTAAATACATGTGCACTTGATATATGTTTGTATTGTATACTGCAAGGATAGAAACCTGTGAGAGGACCTACAGTTTTTAGAGGGCCTATATTTTCTTTAGGAATCAGGATTCCTGTCACCTAATAACTCACGTCAAGGAATACGTTCTTGTAGCTTTCGAAAGGAGTGTCCTCCATTTTTAAATTCGCTCTACGATGGCACAAAGTGACCGGTTCACCTAACGTGCCATTCATTCTACTTCGAAACCGCCGTAAAACAAAAAAAATAAATAAATAAATAAAGAAACCCAGTGGTGCCGAAAGGAAAATAAGCTTATGGTTTAATTACTCAGCTTAGTCTCAGGGTTTGTACTTTAGTCTTAATGATCTCCGTGTCCTCGAAAAATGTAGGGCCACTGCCCTATGGTAGCTTAAAAGTAACGTATTAAGCCTCAATTATTTTGAGCGACTTTACTCGCTCCTCGCAAGAAAATTTACTTGCTGCTGCTAAACTTGCTCAATGTAATAGAGTTGTCTATTTAAGTCGCCACTTGCTCGGCTAGTGAAGTTGAGGAGTGAGCTACTTTACTCGCTACTCGCCCGGGTGTTCTCGAATTCGGCTGGCTGAAAGCCAGTTTAGAAAAATCACTGATGGTAGTCATCTACTGAGCACCTCTGCTGCATATTTTTACTAAGCGAGTGAGCGAGTTTACTTGCTATGTGTAATCGAGATTCGCTGAGTAAGTTTCAACTCGCTCACTCGTTGACTAGTTTACAAGCCAGCGAGGAGTGTGTAAACTCACCCAATATGCTCTATGATTTAATCTATCGTACCATTAACCAGGATTCGGCTCCCAATTGGGTCGTGGAGCGCGCGTCAAACCACCGCAGTCTGGAGTTCAGTTCCCTTTGCAGTAAGGTGCGGATTCCTGGAGCAAAATGCAACTCCAAATGCAGTAGGACCTTTGATATCATTCTGCCGTAGAAGCACAAAAATCATTTCAAAATTAATAATTATTACCAAATAACAAATTACATTATTATTAATTTGTGTTATATTATTTGTATGGGTGACAAGGATTATTTTTGATAAAACTAATTTGGGTATTCAGGGCTAACGTTTCACCGTAGTTCTGTCGTAGGTTCCCCAGGCCCTCATAAGTTCAGATTCCTCGGAAAACTGTAGGTCCCGGCGCAAGACCCTTGATGGCCTTGCGCCGTAACATTCTGAGCTAATAAACGAGTAAGACTGGTAAGTGACGTGGTGAAACTGCAGAACACACAATCCACTTCATCTATCCTCTTGAAATCATAGGAAATTGCATTAGATAGCGTTGTGACGTCATATACTGTCACCTGACATACATCTGTATGATGCGGTGAAAACTGGTGTGAGACGCCATTTTATTTTTCTTCATGCTCGTAGTGAGCGTCCGAATGTTTTCATATTTTATGGGTTACGTTTTTTTTTATAGATTGATTGGGCCATGAAAAAGGGTTTAATTGCACGTGAGTATGAGTATCCGAAGGGGAAGAAAATGGTGATTCCGTGTGCGAGACGTAGTGTAGAAGATTTTCAATGAAGTTGTAGGAAACGTATTGGAGTTTTGTAGGTCTGGAGAGAGGAGGAGGAATAACGGAAAGGGGGAAGAGGAGGCTTAGGATGCACGAAAAATATGGAGGAGGGAGAGGAGGAAGAAACTTAACGAAAAGTAGTGAGGGAGGAGGATTAACAAAAGTCGAAAGTGAGGGGGGGGAGGAGGAAAAATAGCGAAAATTATGGGAGGATAGGAGGATTGACGAAAAGTATGTGAGGGAAGGAGGACGGTTACCAAAAACACCGTAAACAACATGGCGGCTAGTGACTTTGCCGATGCACGGAATAAGTAGCCATTATTATTTTATTTTTTTTTGAATTGGGAGAAGGTGGGGAAGAAGAAAAACAGACTAGAACGGCGTAAACACCATGGCGGCTAACTGTCCCAATTACCAGTGTTGCTAGTGCCAATTGCCAATTTTAGAAACACGGACTAGAATCGAGTGGGTAGCGTGTTGTGCAGTAGCGCGAGTGAGGTAATATTTCGCAGTATAAATAAATTTAAGTTTAAGAGTTTTGGATAACTTGAGTTCCTGACGAGGCACGGCAAACGCCCGTCCGTAACGTACATCGATTAATGTGTTTAATTTTTTTTACTACGCCTAAAACTTTTTTCTCTTTAAATTTATTAAGAAAGGAGTATTCTAGCAAAGCAGAGTATTTTAGGAACGTCCAGTTGGAAAAGTTTCTTAAAAATAATTCTGGATAGCATATTTTTCATTCAAAGCGACGAAGTAAGCTTAAACGGGATAAAAAAAAAAGCGATCAGGGAATTATTTAATCCCTGGAAAAAGGGCTTGAGATGGATTTATAAAATACTTATTTTTGTTGCTATAAAATGAAGTCGCCATGCTTCATATCTAAATGGCTCTGCGGTGATGCAGTGTTAGCGCATTTGGCGAATTATCTCGGGTTCGGTTCCGAAATGCGCCAAACAAAGGTTTAGACATTAACTGCTCACTGCTGTGAAGGGGTTGGTTCCCGAGGCTTTAAGAGTTTCGGATTCCTCAGAAAATTGTAGGTTCTGACGCATGATCTTTACTATCCTTGCGTCCTAAATTTAAATATAGTGGACCCTCATAAAGTAATCACCTCGGTAAATTGACCGTCTGAATAAAGTGATCATTTTTATAAGAGAAAACTGATAGGAACTTAGTCATATGCTTTTGCCAGTCTATCGTGTATAGTTATCACCTCCCTTTGGCGACCATTGCAGTCCAGCCCTAAACGTGGTCGCTTTAGTGGGGTTCTACTCTAGTTTTCAAATGTGCGATACACGTGTAACGAACAAGTTCCAACTTGAAGCCCAATTCAAATCAGTGTGTTTGCCCATCTTGAAAAATAAATCAAAACGCCTTAAAATACTCAATTCATCAAAGTTTTCTAAGGCGGCATGACGTTCTGAAAAAAAAATAATATTTTTAATACATTTTCAAACGACGCTTGGTATAGCGTTACAGATTTGTCATCCAGTCCCAAACGGTAGAAACATATCCCGTAGCAATAAATTTTCTGATGAAATTTCTATTTTTTTTCCAGGGAATATTTCCGTCTGAAGAATTTTAAAATAAGCTTGAATTCCAGAAATGAGCTAAAAAGTAAACCGAATGGAATGTGAACTCAAAGAATAAGGAACAATTCGAGAAATTCACTCGATACTTCCTTGTTACAAAAAGTTTTTTAAAGTATTAAATCCGGTTTCACATCTTAGTTGGCATAGAGTTTTATGTTTCGAGAATATTGCGACTTTCGTGAAACGAGACATGCGAGGTTAATTCGACGTTACTTTTAACCAAGTTCACGGAGCAATAATCCAGGTTATGTGATCTTAAAACTTTAATTTTGAAACTTTGGAATTTCAGAATCCATCTTTTAAATAATAGGCATTGCATGACTCAAATGTTTAATGGGTATTCAAAATTATAAACTGGCGAGCCGAATTACACAAATACATCAATAAACTAGTCCAATATATGGACATAATTACCTTCCACGCCTTAAGAATTGGTAGTCCAGTAATATGTATTATGATATAGTTGTACCCTTACCGCTGCTTTAACGAAGATATATGATGTATGAGGTAAAATTAAAAATTAAAATGTGTTTTATAATATTTAAAAAGAACTCGTTAATTTTTTCGATCTCGAAACTAAAGGAAAGAGTCCACGTTTGATACAATTTGTTCAACGGCATCATACGTTGATGTGTTTAAACAGTAAAAAGCATTTTATTTTGACAAGTATCATTACATTACAATTAAACGATAATGTGTTACTATGAAAACGAGTCGCACTAATTTATATAATACTGATTACATTGAAATAATTTACGAAAAATCATGGAAATTAAAAAGAAAATATATAACAAATTCATAAATATACAATTACATTATGGTAGTACAATTAAATATTGAGAATCAATATCGTAGTGCCAGACGACATACTAGGGCTGCAGTGGGTAAAAGCTGTTGGATTTAACAAAGCATACGCTGCCCTATATAAACCATGTATGAATAATTTTTAAATATTATATACTGTAATAGTAAGTCATAAAATCGACGCAAATAAGAAACAATAATGCGATTGTAATTAAATTTCGTATATTAGTAACTTTCGACTTGTCATGCAAATGATTAAAATTTAGTGCCCAATAAATGAATGGCCAGTGCTTCCTCTCGTCGGATCTGAACATCCTGAAGATCTATAGAACGAGCGAAAACCGATTTCTAGGTCAAAATTTCCATTAATTTTGATAGCGGCTACCAATCTCTACTCTAACAATACATCTGCGATGGATTTGCGCTTAAAAGGGATCATATAAGTATGTTAATAATATGAAAGAGGCCTTTCCATCGGATTAAAAATGGTTAGATAGGCAGTTCGAAGAATCGCTCGTCATTTGGGTAGGAGCGATGCGGCGATTAGATGATATTAGCAGAAATGTGTAAGCAACGGCAAATATGATTTTCAAGAGCGGCAGATGACTGGCGACAACAGAACGAGAAGACAATTGTTGTCAAAGTGGTCCTCAGGTAACCAGATTCTTTCCTATCACTCGCTCGACGTATGACTTGCAGAGGAGTGAGTACGACGACAATTAAAAGAGACTCAGAAGAGGGAAGCTAAGATCTTGTCAACCAATATGTCGCTTACCCTTCACCAGCACGCACCGTCAACTGCGATTGCACTGGTGCTGGTTTCGATCGACCTGAAATTGCACTGACGAGGGGTGAAATGTATTCAATGCAGAGTCCCGTTTTCAACAGCCCTGATGACCAGCGCAGACGTGTTCGGGGACGCCGCCCTGGGCAGCGTTGGGATACTACTTCCATTGTCTCACCCCACGAAACTCGACAACCGGAATTTATGGTCTGAGGCTGCCTTTTGTTAATATCTGAGCCTTTCTGGCCGTCATCACGTGGTACCCTCATCTTACAGAGTCACGTTGAAAATATTGTACGAACCTGTGTCACTATACCCCCGATCTGATGACTTTGGGCAAGACAATGCGGGGCTGTACACGGCACGCCCACTGATTTGTCTTCGGCCTTCCCAAAATACTGTATTGGCAGGCGAAGCCCTTTCACATCTCCACCAGTAGAGCAAGTTTGAGAACTGGTGGAGACGGGACTACGACCGTCACAGAATGTCTGTGAATGAACCCGACAGTTGGTGACAATTTGGCGAAACCTGCAGGACGCCATCCGCTCACTTTCAGCAAATATCACGCTGAGTAACAGCTTGCAACCGTGGACCAAGCCTAATTGGTTTACTCACTTTGTGTAGCTTTTCTCTTGAATAAACCATCCAGTTTCACTGAAATTGCAATCATTTTCTTTTACTTTTACCAATTTCTTTTCAACTGTATAACTTCTCCTTGTATGTTTGTGTCTTGAAGTATACGCTCAAAGATGCGTTCTCTATAAGGGAAACGCTATCCGCACCAGCATTATCAGAATCAGTATTATGAGAAATCATTGTAACGAAAAAAATATTACTAAATGCTCGCTGAGGTTCGGGGTTTAAATCTCTAGGAATTAAGATCCAAATTCTTCGGGCCCTGTGGTGGCGCAGTGTGGTAACGCGTTCTCCTATTGCGCGGCTAATCCGGGTTCGACTCCCAGCAGTGCAAAAAGAACGCTTACTCAGAGATCTCATAAAGATCGCACTGCTCACTGTAGTCCGGGGTTTGGTTCCCTAGGCCTTAAGAGGTTCGGATTCCTCGGAAAACAGTAGGTCCAAGATGTTCGGATTCCTCGGAAAACAGTTGGTCCCGGCGCAGCATGACCACTGTAGTCCTTGAGCCGTAAAACTGTAAACAATTAATCAAATTCCTCGGAAAAAATTACGTCCGCTGCATCACGCTGGCGCATTGGTATCACGGTTGTGTATCCTACCTTTAGCCCGGATTTTACTCCCATTAGTATCGTGGAACGCTTGGAGTTCTTCTGGCTATCATAATCCGGGATTTTCCTTGGTAAAAAAGTTCAAACTCCTCAGGAAAGCGTGCTTCCCGATGCAGTATGATCTTTGTTGTCCTTGCGCTGGAAAATAAATCAGATCGCTAATATCATACATGCGGAGAATCGGACCTGGATATGGTAAATTTTGGTACGTTAATTTAATATTAAAATTAGTTTTCTTCACCAGCTTCGATATTTCAATAGAAGTGTATCAAATCCAACGAGATTATTTTTTTAAGATATTGAAGAGAAGATTGGAAGATAAAATATCCCTAACTCAATATTTTCCCCTTTCCTGGATTTGATTAAAAGAGATGATAGTTTTTATGTATGCAATTCGGTATTTTGAAACACTGTACTGAGGCTCTGTGATTGTGCAGTAAAATAGCGTGTTCGCTTTGCCCACTGTTAACTCAATTTCGACTACCAATGGTAAAGTTAGAACGCTCACCAACTATTCACGCATTGTAGCTCGCGGTTTGTTTTCTAGGGCTTAAGCGTTTTGGTCTCAGGGGAAGCCCGAGATTGATTCTGAACCCGGGCAGTCTGGCACGAATTGCTTTTTGGTGCTCACCCCATCTACGGCGAAAACAGGAGATTTTCACAGATGCGCAGTGAGCCATATGCCCTATAACAGTGGCCTAAAGTCTCTGAAAGAATTTCTGTAAAGATGTCTCTAAAAATTTCTCTAAACTTTTCCTTTTTAGAGAGATTTTCTACAATTGTCAGTTAAAAAAACTTTAACTTCACTTCCGTTTGGCGCTCTCATCCAAACGGGACCTCGGGCGGCCGCCTCTGTTTAGATTCTTCCATAAACTACGTTACAGGGTGACTTTTGCTGCGGTTATGCCGTAAACAAACACTTACCGAGAAGTGATGGTGAGCAGTTAATAAAATTATCAATTGCTCATCGGAGCCCGTGGTTGGTTTCATACACCCTAAGACGTTCGGATCCTCCGGAAGAATTTAAATGTCAGCGCAGCACGACCCTTGCTCCATAAAATACAAAAAGCATTTTTAAATCTCGGAGCAGCATGACCCTCGCACCTTAAAATACATAAAAAAAACAGTTTAAATGTCGGCGCAGCACAACCTTTGAGCCGTAAAATATATAAAACAATTTAAATGTCGGCGCAACACGACCCTTGCGCCGTAAAATATATAAAACATTTTTAAATGTGGGCGCAGTACGGCCCTCGCACCTTAAAATACATAAAAAAAAGTTTAAATGTCGGCGCAGCACAACCTTTGGGCCGTAAAATATATTAAACAATTTAAATGTCAGCTCAACACCACCCTTGCGCCGTAAAATACATAAAACATTTTTAAATGTCGGCGCAATACGACCCTTGAGCTGTTAAATATATAAATAAAATTCACATCTTTATTTCTGCGATGATTCAAGATCGTATTTTTCTGTAAGGCATTTCGGATTTTGGAAACACTTGTATTAAAATATATACTAAAACACAATCTTACTTTGTCATTCCGAAGTTCTTCCTTAAGCGTAAGATTTTCTGTACCGCAGAAGAAAACTTCAAACTAACGAGAAAATTGATATTCTAACTTGTACGTTTTTTTAATGTTGTTTTGCTAAAAATAAGCAACATTGAATCTATCTGATTTTTTTTTTTTATTGTGTATCACTTATGTCCTCGTTAGTTTATATTAAAATGGATATATCAGTAACTGAAACGGTGACAATATCCTGCTACGGATTACAGTTACGAAGATTTATTCTATCTAAAATATATATATATATATTAGACTGAAACTATACTAAACAAGCACGATTTCCCACAATTCTAAGGATGTAGCGTAGAATTATTTAAAGTCGAACAATTTGCCTTAATCTAAGTGAGATGGATATTTTATGGTAATGGGAAAAGCAGATAACATCATGCATATTTTACGTGGCAACACATAGGACTGAAACACAATTTTAGAAAGTAAACAGCAACAGATTTCAAAACGAGTGAACTGATTATAGTTAGGTAACATCACTGTAAATAAAGGGTTGTTAAAAGTAAAGTTTCATAAAGCATTCGCTAATTATCTCCGAATCAGTGGCGGCTGTGGAAAACAAGCTTAATGTAAATTTTGTTTGATGAGTGGGATTTTTCCTGCTAACTTGAAATGATCTTGAATACAAATAAGAATAATACTGTTGAGTCTTCTCACACGTGCTGTCATTTCATTAGTTATAAATGGAAGTTTTCGATTTTTGAGCATTAGTTGCAGATGAAAATCGACCAGCATAAATTAGTGATACTAAGGCTTTGCCTAATGATGTAGTAGGAAAAGTAATTCCTAGAGAATTACTGTAAAATGAAGATTTCAATTTCACTAATATTAACATCAATTTTAGCAATTTAATGGTTCGTCGCAGAGTAGTCAAGAGTATTTTGCACGCTGTTATGGCGCCCCTGGGGCCCCGGTTCATGTCCCTTTGTGACACCATCGAGATTAAAACGATCTTTAAAGCACTATTTCAATTTTCATTACTTCACTTGTATTTATTTAAATTTTGGCTACGTTTAGTCCTATACTTTGTGCTTTGAGGTATTGCGTACCTGTGAGTGAAACCTTGCGGTAGTACAATGGTGACTCGTTTCACACATAGTGTGCTACAAACAGAAGGGTTAATAGTTTCTCATTGTACTCCGAAAGCTGGTTCCTAACGTCGTACGTGATTCGGACACATCGAAAAGCTGTAGGTTTCTGCACAACATAATCTTTGTTGTCTTTGCACGGTAAAACCACTGGCGTATGCAGGGGGGTTGTTGGTATGGCTATGCCCCATTGCAATGAAATTTTGTATATTTAACATAGGAATATGAGTTGTAGCTCTGTAACCCCTCCTGTTGAGACTACAGTCCCCCTTACGAACATTCTGTGTATGCCTATGGGCAAGGCATGATTACAGACCAGGCGCCCCAGTTGGAACGGGGGACACTAAATCATGTGCTTTTTAAAGCTGACTTTTGGTTTATCACTTTTGATCAGTATCTAGAAAAGTTTTAGGTAAAAGTTTATTTTTTGGGCTATTTTGGATAGTTTACTAAAAATCTGAGGTGTTTTAGAATGAGTATATGTGAGTACTTATTTTTATATGCTTTCCCCTCCCCACTTCTAAATATATCACCGGCCGTCAGGGGGACCCAACAACTACTGTGCCTATACCCCCATATGTCTTAATCGGGCCCTGCCTCTGAATAAAACATGACTATTTTTACTAGTTGGTTTCTTTATTTAGGATCTATAAATTTTTAAGAGCCATTCGCTTCTAATACTTTTATTCTAACTGTAATTATAAAAGAGAAACAGAGAAGGTAGGGTAACTTTTAAACAATAGAATATGGAAGCTTTCGGACAAAGAATTGAAGGATAAATTAGCACAATTGGATGAAAATAACGTCGAGATTTCCTGCACCCCATCATAATATTTTCTGCAAAGCTTACTACTGCTAGAACAATGGGATGAAGAGAGAGGTTCCACAAGCGAGAATAAAAAGAAAAAAAGAGCGAATCCGTCAAAATCAGGTCCAAGAGATTATCTTTCTTCTCTTACTTTCACTGATTTCATTTTAATCCAATTACAGCTCGAATAACTTGTTTCGGTAGAAAAAGTAAAACAGTAAAATGGCTAAAAATTTGTTTCCATAAAAAATTCCCAAAACAAACTATACTCAAAGGGGGGGGGGCGCAATTGGCGATAATTCACACAAGACGCCAGAGAGACCCGTACTCGAACATATTATAAGCATTTCCTTCGACTAAACGACTAATAATATACATAACGAAAGAAACTTCTATATCTACTCACATAAGTGAAGCAATGTGGTGTTTGGAATGTGGTTACCTAGGTTTGTAGAGATTCGGGTTCCTCGGAAAACTGCAGGTTCTGGCACCGTATTAAGCTTACTGTCCTTGAGCCGTGAAACTTACACAAAAACAAAAAAATACAGAGGAACCTGGTAAAGTGACCACCACGGTAAATTGATCGGCTTTAATAATAATAATAAGAAGAATGGATAAGATGACTACTTTTTATAAGAGAGAGCTGGTAAGGACTTATTCATGCCTATAAATAAGTCTGATGTGTATAATGACCACTTGTCTATTTCGGCCATTACAGTTCAGTTCAAGAGGTGGTCAGGTTTTACTGTACCTCAGAATTCAAAAGGGAGTACCGAAGGTAATGGACTGTATATGGAATTTAAGCAAACAGTCAAATTTATCTGTGAAATACCAATGAACATTTGCAGGTTTAACGGCGATTGTGTTGGTATTCAAAATTTAGAACTATCATTTCTCTATTCTCATATACAGTAGAACCCACTTAAAATGACCACCATTTGGACTGGCCTGCAATGGCCACCAGAGATAGGTGGACACTGTAAACGACGCTTTGGTTTGGGCAGGACTAGTTCGCTACCAGTTTTTTCTATAAAAGTGGTCATTATATTATAGCGGTCATTTTATCATATCCCACTGAACATTGCGGTTTTTTTTTTCACTGTAATGTTTAATTTGGTTCCTTTGATAGCAGAAGTTAGGTTGCTTCAGGAAATTCTGGATTCTAAAGCAATATCACCATTGTGGTCTTTGCGTCGTGAGAAACACAAGCAAAATGAAATACCACTGAAATATTTTTATCTTCCAGAGCATCAAGATGCTTATGTACTCATACCTACGAATACCCAAAATACATTACATTTCCCAAAACACTTGTACAGATATTTATTCCTTTATTTCCACCCAGACAAACATTTTCTTCCGCCATAAACAACCTGAATCCTTAAGTTACTCATTCACAAATTTTGTTTGCATAAATTAAAACACTTGTTAATTTCTTGAACTTTAAAATTTCATTTGCCGTTGGCTGTTTGTAATTTTATGGTGCAAGGATGATAAGTAATTCTGTTCTAAAGAAATTGAAGTCGTACATACAATTTTGAAAGGAAAGAAAATTAATAAGATACACATTTTTATTTCATTGAAAAGCTCGTGTTTTAAATTTAAAATTCGAACCTCATTTTAAATTTTAAGCTTTTAGATTTTCGAGGTACCTATAAACTTAGTCATGTATGAGCCCATGGGACTAAAGTAATATCCTCAATAATTTAAAATAAATTTTAATTTTACATATATGGTGATACGTATGTAAATGATACGTGTTTGCTGCCCTTTCCAAATATTTTTGTAAACTGAACCTTGCTTTATATACCACAAGAATAATACAGATAATTAATAGTATTTGAGATTCGAATATGTGTTTTATGAATGAAATGTGCGACTTCAAAATACAAAATAAGTGCAAATTCTTCTTGAAGCAAAATATTTTATTATATATTTGTTTAAATTAAGTATAAATTCATTTTCGAAATTCCGGGGGAAAGTCGACTTAATAAGTTAGGAATTTAAGAGAATTCCTTCCCATTAAATCACCCTCTGTTAAATTTATTCTAGGGTTCAGCTTCACACAAAGAGTTAATTACAGCCAGTTTGTTAATATGTCATTGTGTATTTCTTTATCTTCTCCCTGCCCAAATGTGACTTGGAGCTTAACTTAAAAGATGTGATTTACGGAGAATATTCCCCACTTAATTTTTCACTCGGCTAGCATAATCTGTGAGGATTACTTTTGAAAATCGCCTCTTTTGTGGAAGACTCCATGAAACTTACGGAGCTAAAATGGTTGCCATAACAAAGACCGTAACTTCTACTGCGTAATACGCTCCCGTCTCGTTCATTTTGACTCGCGAAGAATAAAGATCTGGAAATATATTCCAATAAATTTCTTTCTTGGATGAGCGAACTTCCGTATCGTAATGGCAGACATTATTCATCTGCATTGTCCCATTAGCATCCACAACAGTTCAAATTAAAGAAAAATAGAAAATGGGATGGTTTCAAAGTTACCACTTTGCGAGAACTCTGTCGGCGATTGAACTGTATCTGTTGCTAGTAATTTAAAAATAATTTTCAGCGTTTAATTGCTGAAAGATAATTACTGATTGACAGTAATTAGGTAAACTTTACCAATCGCACTCTGCTGAATTCCTCCTCGCCCATCAATTACAAAAACTTTCCCATTAAACCCAAGTTATATTATCTCTTTTACTTTCACGTAATTATAACCTTCTAACGGCCTTCGTGTGTAATTATTGCACCAAGAAGAATTACAAGTAGAAATTAAAATCAATTTGAAGGAAACATTGAAAGGTTATGGCAGAATTTGTTTTTAGGAGATCCAAGCGTATCTGAAGGAAACTTGTACTTTGTTTCAATTTTTGGCTCTGAAATTGTATCGTGGGAAAGCGTTCACCTGGCGACAGTGACGTTATTCTAGTTTCAACTCTCAAAAGTGCCAAAAAAAAACCTTTATACAAATTAATTGTCCTAGATTACCCTGGAGCATTTTCTATAAGTTTTGAAATATTTAAATTCCTTCAAAAAATTTGGGTGACGACTAAGTGTAAAATTTAATGGCCTTACGCCTTAAAACAGTTTCAATTGTTTAATTGAAAGATAACACATTATTTGAGGTTTCTTCCAAAAATATATTTTTTATGTAATTGATATTTTATTAAGCAAATATCAGGTATGTATGCTTTTACCTTCGCTATTAACTTTCTCGGAATGCGTTCACCACTAACCCCCAGATATTGAAGAAGAAAATGAACTCATTAAAAACTGTTTGGAAATTTGTCTTTGCATCATAAAAATACTGGCTATCAAATAGTTCGAAAATTAAACGAAAATTTTAGTTTGGTTTAAACCTCGTTATTTATGAACGTAGCCGGATTTCTGTTTCTAATTTTTATATTCTGAAATGTTTTTCGGCGCAGACTGACGTTTGCTGTTTTTGCCTCATAAAAATGCAACCAATCTGAAACATTGCAACTGGATTCCAAAATAGAATCAGCTAGGTATTTACCACGAATGAAAGAACTGAAAATTTTAGCACTTTAATCAGACACCAGATAACCATTTCTTCAGAGAACTATGATGGGACTAAATTGGTGTTTATGTTAATATAAATTTCAGAAAAATAGGTTAAGCAGACTGTTTGATTAACTATTGCTGTGCGGCTCTTCGCCCGTTTGAATTCCACATTCAGTGAAAAGGAAAACGACCCAGAGCCCACCACGGGGAGGTGGCCGCAATTTGAGTTAAACTCACGCCCTTTCCAACCAACGAATCACAGCTAAACGTGGAAAACCACAACTCTTGTTATTTGGTTTGGTTCCCCATGAACTGGGATTCATTTTCAAATATTAGCATTTGACAGCGAGAAAGCAAAGTTGCTCTGATAAAACCATCACTGATGTTACCGCCACGTACTTTGCTTGCTGACTCTGTAATTAGTTCCACAGTACTTTAAACCACCTGAGTGTGACATGGAAATTCGTTATGTCGAAAGTTAGTATCTGCTTGGAATGAATGAGGTCTAAGAGTTCTTCGGATGTTTCAGATGCTAGAAGTGGAGGACAGGTAATTTTCGTTGATCACCAAGTTATCAACCCAGTGTAGTCTTTTGCATCAAAATTTAAATCAGGAGTGATGAACGTACATACGGATCTGCATTTCTCTGGTATTTCCCTGACTTTTAAACTGCGTCTCAAAGCAAACTCCCTTTATAAACCATAGAGGTGAGTATACTTTCAGGATGAACGCTGTGATATAAATAAGATTTGAAGATGGGTCTGAGGAAGCAACGTATAGTCTAAGGACTCTATTAGCCGTTGTCAACCACTTGGAATTGCTGAGAAGTTCAGCGCTACGAATGGCAAGGTCTGGAAGACAAACATCTGAGTGTATGGCCAGCGAAATTTCAAGTAAATATTTTCGATCTTTGCTTAGGATATCCTTGTTCACTTTTGGAAGTATGCACTGAATTTCAGGAAATTCTACAAATCGTAATTTTTCGCATCTTTGAAGTGTGATTTCCGATATGTTCAATGTACTACTGTGGGCCAATTTTTGTGCCATCTAATTTTTCAATGAAGTTCCTCAATGGCAACTCATTGAAGTGGAGCATACAGATGGACCAAAGTAAAGGTTTTTGGACGAATAAAGTTCTATAAACATAATGATTCCGTTTTTCCACTCAGTGTTTGTTTTTTCCAGCGCATAAAATGCCTTCTTTGCCCGTCCCAAGAACCACCTCCTGGCTATGGTGAAAGACCAAAGACAGCATGACAAAGAGTTTGCTTTGAGACACATTCTAAGCCAGGGAAAACTAGAGAAATGCAAATCCTTACATGCGTTCATCATTCCTGATTTTAATTTTAATGCAAAAGACTAGACAAGGTGGATCATCTAGTCATCAACGAAAATTACCTGTCCTCCACTTCTAGCATCTGCAACATCCGAGGAAATCTTAAACCTCATTCATTCCAAGCAGATAACAACTTTCAACATAAACGAATTTCCATGTCATACACAGGTGGTTAAACGTACTGTGAAATTAATCACAGAAGCAGTGAGCAAAGTATGTGGCGGTGACAGCAGAGATGGTTTCATCAGAGCAACTTTGTTTTCAAATATTGACATTTGATAGCGAGAAAGTCCAATTTATGGGGAACCAAACCGAATCACAAGGTAGTGGTTTTTCATGTCCAGTTGTGATTGGTTGGTTGGAAAGGGCGTGAGTGTAACTCAAATTGCGGCCAGATCCCCGTGATGGGTTCTGGGTCCTTTTCCTTTACACTGAATGTGGAATGCAAACAGGCGAAGAGCTGCACAGCAATAGATAATCAAAACGTCTGCGTAACCTATTTTTCTACAGTCATGAACGCATCTACGATGTTTCATTTTTTTCACAATTTTGGCCAATTTTTGTTCTAAACAACCACATCCCAGCTCTCTTTGGAAATATTTTCGTCCGTCAAGGTATTATTTCTCGTTAACTAGTTTCAAATTACTGCCATAACTGAAGTTTCATCATAATTCGACCAATTTAAATCACTTTCCAGAATTTTCTAAAGAAGTGCAATTTATGGCTAATTTCTCAAATTTTGGGGGTCATGCGCGACCTAAAGATATTATCCGATTCCTAAACTTCTTTTTTCACTGTGTTTATCTTGACGAGCAGCAACTTTTCCGCACTATTGCGTTTCGATTCGAGCAACTTTTGAAAATTCGACCACCCTAATATACGTGTGTGTAGTATATTGTTTCCAGCCCACATTGCATTTAGATGACTATATCGTATATTTTGAAAATACCGAATAAATACCACATGACCATCTTTTATGAATATGGAAAAATTTTGCTTAAAAATATCAATGTATCAGAACAGGACCATTGTCCTTGCGCCATAAATATTCAACCAACAATCCTTCTAATGAGCACAAAGATGACCTTTGCTGCATTTGTATTATAAAACTTCAACCAACAAATCCATTAATAATTACAGAATGGTTCTTACTGCGCTTGCACCATAATTTAACTAACAAACCACGAATACATTAAGCATGCCGTACAGGTGCCTTCAAGATCTTGAATTATATATATATATAAATTATATATGCACTAATTATATATGCACTAATTATATATGCACTAATTATATATGTGCATTAACTATATATACATTAATTATATATGCATTAATTATATATACATTATATTATATTAATCCTATTTTAATAGAATAGCACAACAACTAGGAACTCGGAATCAACGGAAATGCTTACTGTATCCGTTTCTTATTAAATCACTTTCGGAATTTAAAAATCCAATGTCTGAAATAAAGTACCTATAAGTAACGCATGTGCATTTAACATACATAAACAAAAATATTCGGCCTTGAATTCGTTTAAAATGAATGACGTGGTATTATTCCGAATTATGAGTATTATAGATTTAGTACATTAGAGATAAGAAAACCTTACCAAATCAATGCGAAGGTTTTGCCTGTCCCTTAGAGATAGGGACAGTCATTCGTTGATGCGGCGAAGGAACGTGCTTGCTAATTTCTAATTTACATCCATCCTTAGAATTCTGCAACGGAAGTTGGTTCAGAACATTCC
>QLNU02015359.1:5665996-5725439 GCA_006491805.2 Dysdera silvatica | reverse complement strand
TAAGGGTGGTGTTAACGCATGTTAAAGGCAGTGTTAACGCGGGTTAAGAGCAGTGTTAACGCGGGTTAAGAGCAGTGTTAACTCCTGTTAAAGGCAGTGTTAACTCCTGTTAAAGGCAGTGTTAACTCCTGTTAAAGGCAGTGTTAACTCCTGTTAAAGGCAAAGGCAGTGTTAAGGGCAAGGGCAGTGTTAACGCCTATTAATGGCAACGGCAGCGTTATCGCTCTCATCCAGCCTGTCGTTACCTCTGCTTCGAGTCCCAAAGGTGCCAAGAAAATAAAAGTTATCGACTATCTGTTCACTGCGGTTCTTTGGCGGGTTTCCAAGGTCTTAAGAAGTTCGAATTTCTCGGAAAACTTGAGACTATCGTACAGCACAATTTCTTCTGTCCTTGCGCCTTAAAACTCAAACATTTCTTATGCAAGTGGGGTATTTTCTGCTCCTTGAGAAAACCGCATGTACGAGTATATTCTCAACATGCGCTATTCTATGGCATGGACATTTGCTCTTCCCTTACTTTTAATTCCTAGCATTTATACCTATACACATAAAGCAGGGGAACTGGGGCGCCCTCATGGGCAATAATACTCGTGCCCTCATGGGCAATAAGACCCGCGCCCTCATGGGCAATAAGACACTCCAATAATCCAAGGTGTGCGCCTTTTTAGAGGACACAGTCCGTCCCTGTATGCAGTGGGATCTTAAATTATTTCAACCAAAAAGATTCATAGTATCTACCAAGGCGAACAATATTTGCAATCGAACCCAGGGCAGTTTTTCGCTCATAGTGACAGAAAAGAATAAATTTGAAAAACGTCCAGTCTATACAAGTACTTTCAAACAGTGTATTAGAGGCACCAGCTGCAAATCAGGCCAACTACTCACAGCTTGCATGGCATAGATGTTCAGGACATCGCATCTTGTGCTTCCCGTGCATTATCAGTAAATATGTGTTTATACTAAACGTTTCTTGAACTTGGTACTGTGAGTCGAAGCGGCCTTAGGTTTAATTATAAATATTGTTGAACTTGATTTTTATTAGAACCCCTCTTTTTTCTTGAGAATTAAATATCACCCTATATATATATGCGCGGCAAAATAATTACATATTAAATTACGATCTATTATAAGTAGCTCGATTAAACCTAATTTATTGCAGTATAGTTTCATTGCGATCTAATAATTATTTTATACACAATTTTTATTTAATAATAAAAGGAAAAATTGGGAACTTCTGTAAATAACCAGAAAATGAAAGCAACGATTCATCTGTATGCGTGCGTGCGTGTGTATATGTATCAATTACAATCCAGTATACACGATTTCAAAATTTAAGGTTTTTATTAAAAGGGAAGGTTGTTAGCAACAAAGTCTTCCGTTTAAGCAAAAAACAATATTAAAACGTGTAGGATTTAACCCAGAAACTAACTTTCAAATCGTGTTAGATATATGTATATTCATACACGTACCCAGAATGGGGGGAATTTGGGGTCTGTCCCCTCGAAACTAAATTTTTAATGGGACTTGGCTACGGCCTTGCATGCTGTGATTGTATCGATACATGCTGTAAAAATTTTTGAACCCACCCAAAAATTAAATCCTGGCTACGGTCTTGCGTAAATGTAAGATGATGATGTTATATATTTACTGCCAACTTTACCTTTCACCAAGACATCCAAAACATTGCCAATAGAATTTTGATTATCCTATTTACATCCTCCGGGAAGGAATTTACTGTACAGACCTTTGAACTACCCAGAAAATACTTCACGCTCTCTTAATCTTTATAACTTTATTACTTCGAGAAAACTTGCCAAAGGGCTTAAACCTTAATATGCAATAATTAGAACACTCGGCATGGTTATATCCTCTTCTATGAAAATGAAGGGAATTTCGAAAGGGAAATTCAATTTTGTTTAGATTTAGCGAATCCTTTAAAGAAATCCGTTAAGACATCTTAAATTTTCGGACGCATAAATCATACCTTTTTCAAAGGAAATGCGTTGTGAATAAAAGTATTTTCACTAGCGATTCTAATTAAAACTCATATCCAAAATTATTGTTTTCGCTTTAAGTTCAATATATCAAAAGTAACATTAAAAATATGTTAAAACGTAAGTTAGAATTTCACACAGAAGTTGTAGAAAGTAAATTAATGTATGAATTGCAAATAAAAAAAAGTATATGCCTACGATTAAGTGTTTTTGTACAATTTATGTTTCATGAAGGAATCAATTTCAAAATAATACCAAAATTTTGAATATTTTGAAAATATTTTTGGAGTAATTTATTGTTTAAATTTGTAGAAATTAATATTTTGGAACGCGAAATGCAACTTTACCTTATGTGATCTCTAGTTATTGGAAGTGCAATTTCCCTTGTTCTGTGAAAAATAATACTTACTCCCCTAGAAGAATAAAAATTCAACCAACAGAACCTATTCTGGATCCAGGTCACATATACAGTTAAAAAGTAAAATGACGGGTTTTCCTTAACCTGCTCAATTTCTTGTACAATGCTATTTTTGTAAGCCATTGGTGGCCGACCCGCATGCACATTCACTAGCACGCCGAAACCTAATATTTCGGTAGGTTTGACTCAACTTACGCGTATGAAGAATCTTTTTTTGTAATGAATATGGTTAAATTTATATTTTGAAATTATCTTGAGGCTTACTTGAATAACTTAATATTTCTTTTGCTTATTCAAAAATACGACTAAATGCACACATATATGTGAAAGTAAGATATAGTTAACTTCAAAATCACTATACCCTTAAAATTGCATCTTCAGTCAGTTATAAACATGTTATAACTTGTAGTGCCCTATGAACGCTATAATGAAACTAAGTCTTATGCAACTGACGATAATTGCGTTCCTATTCAATCTGATATTCGCCTAATACATAGGACTAATTCATAGACCTCATGACAGGGAGATGTGGTCCATCTTCGCCGTTCACCTCCGATTTCAAGGAGGTGATGATGTCGAACCTAATGAATTAAACGAAAGCATGGCTTAGGTGGTACATCGGCTGTACAAAAGTATAAATGTAGCACATGCCAAAAAAGAGAGGTTACCACAACCGTTTCGTTACCACAGAGAGGTTACCACAACCGTTTCGTTACCACAGAGAGGTTACCACAACCGTTTCGTTACCACAGAGAGGGATTCTCATCAACGGGAGTTTTTGAATTGAGAACCAAATGGGTGTGACCTCAAAATTCACATTTGAATTGAGAACCAAATATTGCTCTGGAATTTATAGACGGAGGTTTGCGGTTTTCTGGGTGTTGTATACCAGTAAAACTGCGTTCAAATGAGGTTACCCTCATTCATTCGTCCGTCCGTCCCATCTTCCTTCCCTCCTTTCTTCCTTCCTCACTTTCTTACTTATTCCCTCTATCCTTTCCACCTCCCTCCATCCTCTTTTCTCCCCAACTCGCTTGCTCCTTTCCTCCCTCCCTCCTTCCTTCCGCTAATATTTTACCAATTTGCCAGTAGCCCCGACACCTTTTCTTAGCTAAAAAAGACACGAGTAGAATCAGATGTAACCGAAATGATTTACCGAAAGTTTTGTACGTCCCCCTTAATATTTCCTTTCTTCTTTCCGATTAGGGTGTGGCAGCCAGGGGAGGTTTTGGGGGATGTAACCCTTCATCGCAATGAAATTTTATATGTCTAACATAGGAATATATGAGTTGTAGCTCAGTAATCCTCCCCTATGAACCTCCTGTCCACGCCACTGGTGACAGTGGTTCTCTAATTAATAGCTGTATCTCCTCACCGGTGTTATCTAGTTACCATAGTTTTCAATTCAATAACAACCATCAGAACTGTGTTGCTACTACAGAGAGAGGTTACCCCAAGTGTCGTAACCACATAGAATTTACCACAACTGTGTTGTTACCATAGAGAGCTGACTACAACTATGCCGTTCCCAAAGAGAGAGGTTATCACAACTGTGTCGTTACCACAGAGGGGGTTACCACAACCGTGTCATACGCCATAGCAGAAAAATTAGCTTCCGTGAATGCGTTTGAACACATTCGAATTATCATACACATATCATATGGATTATTTTACTTCAGGTTACATTTTAATAGCGTTTAAATTTTAATAATGATTAACAAATTATATAAAGCCCTAATAATCAAATTGATTGCAATAGTACCGGGTGATCCAAATTAAACAGGAGGTGTTTAGACCTCTCTGTAGAGAAAACTATTTGATCAATTTCACCCAAATTTCGTACACATGCTCCCCTGAGTATGCGGTTTCGATTTCTGAAAGAAAAAATTGAGTTCATATTTCGGCCGCTAGGGGAGGAAATGGCGCTGCGGAGCAGGCAATTTACATATTACTTAACATGCGCAACATCCTCTGCCTATATAAGGAGTCGTGAAGCATTTTTCCACCATACGAGGACTCCGTCATGAAACTTACTTTACCAGATCGCGCGTTACTTGTTAAGCTCTTTTATCAACGAAATAGCAATGCTTCTGCTGCACTTAAAGCATTTCGGCAGGTAAAAGGTTTACGCAGAGGCCCTCTAACAATTACAAATCTTCGAAAAATAATCTTGCATTCCGAAAAGAGCGGAACATTCACCGTTAAACCAGGACGATGCCGCAAACCAACCAAGTGCAGCAACTTGATGAAGGTGCAGCTGCAGTAGTGGGGTAGAGAGTCATTCCTTTGCTTCAACAGAGAAATTGTCTTGACACTACAATCTTCATCCAAGATGGTGCACCCCCGCACATCGCGTTGCCTGTTCAAACATTATTACGGCAAAACTTTTCGGATGACAGAGTGATTAGCAGGTCATTTTCAACATCTTGGCCGCCTCGGTCACCCGATCTTAACCCTTGTGACTTTTGGCTGTGGGGATATTTAAAGAGCTGCGTTTATAAAGGCAATGTTCAGAACGTAGCAGTCTTAAAAGACAGAATTTCGCAACATGTATCCCACCTCCAAGCGAATGAGTTATGTTCTGACGCGGAATGTGTTGTGCATCGAATGCAATTTCTAGAGCAAAGAGACGGAGGACATATCGAGCCGTATCTGTGATGATAGTGTGGTTCCACATATGATAGCAATAAAGTTATTGCACAAATCTTTTTTTAGTCATACCTACTATCCTACGGTATACTGTAATTTGTAGTTAATTTAGTGTGATTGCAATAAAGGTTATTGCATATTAAAACACTTTTTCGTTGTTAATATTAATAAATTGCCTGCTCCGCAGCGCCATTTCCTAGGGCCTTAGCGGCCGAAATATAAATTCAAATTTTCCTTTTAGTAATAAAAATCGCATACCCAGGAGAGCATGTGTACGAAATTTGGGTGAAATTGGCCAAGTAGTTTTCCCTACAGAGAGGTCTAAACACCTCCTGTTTAATTTGGATCACCCTGTATTTCATGTTTACCCAAATGCAAAAGAGGTTTGCAATTGATTCCAAATCTACAGGATAACTCATGAAACACAAATTGGTAATCTTCCGCTAGAACAACGTCTTAAAAAGAAAGGACTTTTTTAAGGAAAAAGAAAAGAATATGAATGACATAAATCCCTTTCCTTCCCAGACAGATTCTTGGTTCAGGGTTATTGATGCATTCAGTCTATGACGATCCCGACTCGTTGTTTGAATGTTTAGAATAAAATCGATTCCTGTGCATCTTTTCAATGAGAAAAACGATTCTTCGGCCTGCACAAAACATCCATCTAGCAGAAAGATCAAAAAGTCCATTGTCCGCATTTTGGTTCACGGCGACGTCTATTCTAAAGAGGATAAAATGATTTAAACCAGAAGGAAATTGCCATTGAAAAGTCGTTTTGGGTAAAAGAAAAATTTAGTATGTTTCCCTAATTGAAATTAACGTGAAAACCGATTGAAGTTTAGAAGGAATTCTGAAGAATGGTAGTCTCTAAATTTGGGAAATAAATTTTAGTCTAAAAATTATTTACTTTCTGCTAAGATAATCATTTTCAGTAAAAAGAATTGCAGTTAATGATACGGAAGTTATGTAAGATAGAAACCCCATAAATCTAAATTAAGAGATTTAAGGTTGATTAGAAATAAGGTATTATTTTGGTTATTCGTAAGTTTACGATTCCCGCGTACATTTATAACACACACGCACCCTTATGGAATGGACTATTCTTCCCTAGCAACTAAATGGCATATGTGAAAGGGCCCGCGGTGGTATAATAAATTTTTATTCAACCCGATATACAATATATAGTGATACATAGCTTGAGCAGTATAAAAATTATAGCAATGTAACAGAAGATCTATATTAAATTATTTTAAGTTTTGGGTTAGAAATGGAAGAGAATATAAAGCCGAAGCTTGTTACGAGATTTTCTTCCAGAATGCGGTGATGTTAACAGAAAAAAAAAATGTTGGATTTTATTGTTCTGAATTATAATTGTTTTAAAGAGTTCAAATATGGTTGTATATCTTTAGCAGAGGGACGTGGAAAACTTGTAATAACTTAAGAACAGGCTAAGCGTCGTTTTTAAGAATTGATGAATAAGCAGTATTAGTGTTATTTAGGACTTTTGATTGGCCTCATTTGAGAAAATTGTGATACACACATGGATAAAACTTGTGAAATTATCTGTTTATCAGAATGCTAGCCAAAAGGATATCTGAGAGCCAGCATGTGTAATCAGAAATTTTGATTGAAAAATATTAAAATGTTAGTACAACAAATGTTAGTTCGCAAGTTAGCTTTACTATATTAATTAACAAGTTAGTTGTACTACGTTAATTAACTAGTTTGTTCTACTACGTTAATTAACTAGTTTGTTCTACTACGTTAATTAACTAGTTTGTTCTACTACGTTAATTAACTAGTTCTACTACGTTAATTAACTAGTTCCACATATGGTAACATGTTCGCCGTATGTACTATATTCGGGTTATGTTCTCAAAAAAGTACTTCGCCCAAAATAATGCTTACTGCTAACTGGCCACCGTGGTCGTGGGAGGGTCCTCCAGTCCTTTAATGTTTGATTGCTCTGAAACCACAGGTCTCGGCAAAGCACGATTTTTTTAAATACTTCGTCTTACAACATGACCAGCATATGAGCCAAGGTTGCATTTTTTAACTGTTAGTTTGCATCATTATTTTGACTTTGTCTTATTTTGATATAATTGAAGTATGGCGAGTTGCCTACTGATAGGATACCAGCTTACTTACCAAAGATATCTTTAATTCAGTTTAATTCCAATCGTACATAGAGTGCTTTTTAAGTGATCGCTGTAGTCTGGATTTGGTTTTCTGACTTCAAAAATTCGTATCTGTATATATAGCTTTTGATGTCGAAGCAATCATTCATACTTGCAAAACTGGCAAATAATTTTAGCTCTAGTAAACAAATGCAGACTGATCATAGAATATTTAGTTTTTTTATGGCTTTATTACATGCAAATTTTAGAATTTTAGCTAAAAATTAATTAAAATATGGTTTTAACTGTAAGTATTTCTTCCGCGAAAAATATACTGTATTCTTAAAGCATGAAATAGAAAACATAAACAAGGCGTGAGTGAGATAAAGGTGAAGATGAACTAACAAATAATAAGAAAACGCGAAAATAATATTTCGTAAACCTCAATCTTGGACTTATTGTACGCCACAGTGGATTCAAATTCATTGTTATGTAGCAGAAAGTATTTCCTATCATGAAGTAAAGAACTTTCTAAAATCCTCTTAGCATATTTCTTTTGGTAGTAGGGAAATGTGGTAATTATAAAATGGAATAAACGAAGACAGGATCCTTTCCATTTTGAGAATTATAGTTTCTTACATTTTCTGGCAGTTATGTTGAAATAGTAATAGTTAAGGTAAGTGGTTATGATTAATATCTCAATCGTATGTATTCGCATGTTTGGGTTTGACGTTAAAGCCTTGAATCAATTGTATCAATAATTTAAATGTAGTGTAATATTAAATTTTTGTAAAGAGAATATATCTTTTACGGAACATAATATATATATATACTACTCAAGAATGACGAAAATCAAATTTATTGGAATTGCAATTTTAAGAAATGTTTGTTTCCGAAGAATTAATTTTTATTTATATATCTTTATTTCAAAATTTAAATGCTCAGTTTCCGGCTCCAGCTCAGTGATAATATCGGCATCTGATATATCAGATAAATATCTTTAACATGAAATATAAAGCACTTTACAAACTTTCATTTTGGAAGTTATTTAGATATATTATTGTCTGATTAATTTTAGTTCGTTTACATTCACTGTTCTTTTCATAAATTTAGCGAAACCTAAACATTCTTAAATATTAAAAGAAAGAGGAGCACTTGATAAATTGATAAATATCACCATATATATATACACTGGTGGCGAAAAATTTTCCATATTAAAAAATTATGAATATAAGTAATCACCACTTTTATTTATATGTATGTAGTGATTACTTAACTGTGTAAACCTTCCGGTTCTGGAAAATCTGGAGAAGTTGCTTCTATTCTCCGAACATAACACTAAACCCCCTCACCCATGTTAAAATGAATCTTCAGTAATTGGAATACAAAGGGAAATGTATCTATTATGCGATATATGATTTGCAGTTAAGGTGGTAGTGTACAACCATTTAAGCGACTTTAATCTAGGCTTGATATTTAGTGCCAGAGCCGCAGCCAGAAATTTTTACTGGCTGTTTTCTGGCTATCACAAAGGCAGATTATACGTTCCCTGAGTTCAATTACCACCCACAAAAAAATGCATGTTTGCGTGTGTGTGTGTGTACATGTGTATACACTCTATAACAAAAAAAAATCGACGCACCAAGAAGGAGTTGTCCGATTGCGATAAAAATTGGTGGATGTGAAGAACATACATAGAAAAAGAAACGATTAAAATTTCAGAATAATTGAATGATTTATTGCAGAGTTTGACCGTTACAAAGGGAGGAAGTCAATAAGGCGTTGGTCCACCTCTGGCCTGGATGCAAGCTGTCACCCGGCGTGGCATAGACTGATAAAGATCCCGGATGGTGTCCTGCGGAATTTCTTGCCAAATTGTCTCCAACTGTCGGGCTAAATCGTCAACATTCCGGGATGGTTGCAATCGCCTTCCCATAGCGTCCCAAATGTGCTCTATGGGAGAGAGATCAGGAGATCTAGCTTGCCAAGGAAGTGTTGGGCAAGCTTGAAGACAATTCATAGCAACACGTGCCGTGTGCGGCCGGGCATTGTCTTGTTGAAACGTAAGTCCAGGGTGTCGCAAAAGGAACGGTAACACAACCGGTCGTAGAATGTCGTCTACGTACCGCTGTGCTGTAAGTGTGCCAGAAATGACCACCAAAGGGGTCCGGCTATCAAAGGAGATGGCACCCCAGACCATAACGCCCTGTTGTGGGCATGTGTGGCGTGCGATAGTAAGGGCAGGATCCCCACGCTGCCCTGGACGTCTCCAGACACGTCTGCGGTTGTCGTCAGGACACAGTTGGAAACGGGACTCGTCACTAAAGACTATACGTCCCCAGTCAGCGCAGTTCCAAGTTGATCGAGCCCGGCACCACTGTAATCGGACTTGACGGTGTAAAGGCGTGAGAGGTAAGCGGCGTAACGGTCGGCGCGAGCGTAAATTCCGCTCTCTCAGTCGTCTGCAGAGGGTCATGTTGGACACATGTGTGCGGGCCACACGTTGGATAGTTGATAACGACGAATCCGGTGCTGTGACAGCTGCTCTGACAATCGCTCTGTCTTCCCGTTCTGTTGTGGCCCTAGGTCGACCGCTGCCGTCCCGACGCTGACATCTGCCGTTGTTGACCCACTCTTGCCAGCACCGTCCAATCGCCGCATCGCTTCGACCCACATGTCCAGCGATTCTTCGATTCATCCAACCAGCCTCTTTCAATCCGATAGCACAACCTCTTTCAAACTCTGACATATGCTCGTAATGAGCACGAATCTTTCGGCGAGGCATTGTTACAGTCGACGTAAGATATCCGCAGTCAAAATGCAACAGAAATTTTGAACACATATTGAGAATCGCTCCTTACATACACCTGCTGAATGCGCAGTTCCGATGCACTGGAGTTCCCGCTATTCATTCATTGGACACCAAATTTTAATCATTTGCATGTTCGGTCAAAATGTCTTTGCATACGAAATTTCATTACAATCGGACAACTCCTTCTTGGTGCGTCGATTTTTTTGTTATAGAGTGTATATATATATATCAGTGGCAGCTCGTGGCAAAATTTTAGGGTGTGCGCAATCAGCCAGTTCACCAAAACCCAAAGTTACCGTAAGTTTTTTTATTTTATAAAATCATGAAAAAACCAGTTCCTTCGCGAGTATAAGACGTAAATTAATGTGTTTTGGTGAATTAGTTTTTATGCGTACACCCTAAAACCTTGCCACGAGCCACCACTGATTTTATATATACAGGGTGTTCCAAAAACACACTATCAAAAGTATATAGCCGTTATCTTTCTGCAAAATGTACAATTATGGCTTTATGCATGAGGGGTCGGAAATGAATACCCACGGAGTTATGCATACTTTTAGATTTGAGAGGCGGGGTCTCTAATAACCAATGGCGCCTTCAAACCAAAAATGAGCCTTACTTTAAATTTGAAATTCGGCGCTAAATTGGTTTTGAGGTGTGTTGGCATTTTTTGTTATTTCCGAAATTGGCGATTTGGTCTGATAATTGGCGCAATTTTATAGATAAATACTTCAGGGTTCCTACGTAGGGCTGCAACTTCCAATTTTTCCCGGTGGAGCTCTATGAACACCGGGATGCCCCCTAGGTCCGTGGAAACTCTCTTGGTTCAAAATAAGAAGTTTAGTTTGAAAAATCAAATTTTCAAACCTCGCAACACCGATTAAGGAAGTTTGCCTAAGGAGTGTTCCAATTTTTGCTACGAAGGGCAGGGCAGGCAATAGGGGGAAGGGGGGATTGCACAGGGACCCGGTGCGGCCAAGGGAGCCCGGTACTAAAATTGACAAACCCTCCACCCAGTACACATTAGTAAGATCGGTAGACGGACGCCTTACTAACTGAGCTACTGGGATGCCCCCCCTCCCCCTGCAGTTTAACCCTCTGATTGCTTATCCAGCGATTTCCACGGGCAATATGAAAGTAACCAAATTTGCTCATCCCGCGATTTCCAGGGGTATGCAGTTTTTCCATCTATTTAAAAGCGCATCCCGCTTCTCCACCGTTTAACTGTCGGTAATGCATTTTCTACAATATTTAGACTTCTAGTCGTAGTTTGGTCAACAAATGGCGTTATTGTCGCCTAAATTTTCGTATTTGCATAGAGTTCACTAACTGATTTTGCAAGCGCTCCCTTTGTTATCGGTTTTTGTATTCAGAATATGGCTCCCAGGAAAAGTTCAGCGAGTGGTTTTTATTAGTATAAATGCTTTATATTTGTATTCTATAAAGTCGAGTAGTTTTCAAGTATTACGTAAGAACCTTTGGGGAGGGGTTGCCGTTGGTCTTATTTTCCTATGTTGGTCAATGTTAATTTTTGCTTACCCGGAGGGAGGGGGGATTGAAATGGCCAAAATATTGCTTACGTAATACTTGAACACTTCCTAAATCGTAATTTAATCAAGATTTATTTTCAGAATTTTTGAATTTAAACGATTACTCTTAAAATTGATTTTTATGAAAGCCTGTTCTTATGCACGAAATTTATATTAAAAAAATCTTGTTTACAAAAATGTGCTACATATTTTAACTCTCAAATGCATGTACATTTGAAATATGTAATAAAAAAATATGCAATTTTTTAAGCAAATTTTTTAAAAAAAATTGAGCAGTTAGAGGGTTAAAATTACTTTGCGCACTTTCATACAAATCACCGCCCTCCCCCATCTCTAGTATTAGTACTATATTCGCCAGTGCCCTACACCTGCTAGTCATAAACATTTATGATTCGAAAATTATTTTATTTTCGCTCATGATTTACAGCCAAAAGTTCGCCATTCCCGCCAAAAATTGGCGACGGCGGAAGTTGGGAAATTAAAGGCCAAACTTTCAAACACAATTTTCATTGGCTCGAAATTTTTAACTCCCACATGCCACATATGCACAGCGAATAAGCTATCCTTTTTTTTTATAATACAGCCCAGAATCGGTCTATTGGATAAATATGTTCTCTTTAGGAGTGACTGTTTTTCTTCATCCAATCATGCTTTGTTATTTGTTTATAGCCATAACTCCGTGGTTATTCATTTCCGACCCCCCATGTAAAGGTCCTTTTGTGGTCCATTTTGCACAAGGATCACAGCTGTATACTTTAGATACGGTGTTCTCGGAACACCCTGTTTAAATATATATGATAGCATGGAATAACATTTTTCCATCTGTCTCCTTAAATTTTTGAGATGCCCGGGTGTTATTTGTATCTACGGAAATATTTCGTTTATTCGTTGGGGAAAATTTAAAAATGAGCGGTCTGAAAGGCATTTCAATAGACCTCTAGGGGCTCTATCTCTTCAGCAAACACTTGGCTGGGCGCATTGTCGATGCAAGAGAAAGGTGGATTATTCAGTTTCCAAGATCCACACGAAGTTTTCATTCCCGTATACAACAAGTCTTAGGATGTACCGTGAATAAACGACATCTAAGAAGATATGCAACGTCGCTGCACCATACGGAACACTCTGCATTATAACTAGCAGAATTGTTAACACTGTTTGGAGTGTGAGGAATACGAAAAAATTTAGGAAATACAAACTTCGCTTGATGAAAGGGACAGTAATTTTCAAAACTTCGCGAATGTTTTTGCAGAGGGCATATTTTACCTTTTGTATTTCGTATAATCCTACCAGTGTCAACAAATTTAATAGTTATGGTAAGACCTGATCAATCTTTGAACTCTAACGGTCATAGACAGCGTAATAAAGCTCCTATTGTAACATTGAAACTTATACCGCAATTAAAAGCAAATTTCAATGCGGTGTTTAAAAGTAATATCAAGGTTCAAAATGCGTATTATTTACTTTTTTTATAATGGACACAGAACGGACAGACTAATAAACTCTGACGGGTCTATAATTAAACTATTTCGGACAAAGGGCTGCAATTTCGACACTTCTTCAATTACGACAGGAAAATTTACCCACATACCAACAAGAGATAGACAGGCTAGTGATGCCTCTGACATAGCATAGTGTTATCTGGTAGTATACACATTAGAATACCACTAACCAGCGCACGTTGCATAACGGTCCTTGCGGATCATTTGTACTCCTTCATAATATGACGGCAACTGGTATTTTCAGATGGACAATGAGCCATCTTGCAAGTCCGTTGTCACAAAATTAGGGTTGGAAGGGCCCACTTATGGGTTTGGTATCATGAGTTTGCCCAGTTATTTGCCACATTTGAATATACTGGAACACATATGGGATGCAGCTCAATGTACCCTTAATGGCAAGATTCCACTACTGGCGAATAATAGAAAATGCACCATTATCCAGAAAGCGTGGTGCACATTATCCAGAAAGCGTGGTGCACATTATCCACATAAGTATCGCAGAGAACTCGTGAAGTTCACGCTCCGTTGTGTTTCTGCCCTGATGCGATCGAAGGAGTTCCTAAATGTTAGTAGTACATAACTGTTCTTTTTTGTTTTGGCACATGAGTAGAATATATATTTAAAATTTCTTTTTGGCAATCCACATTAAAAATTTCACAGCAAATTTTATATTCAACTGTGCTTGCTTTTACCGGACTGTAAAATAATCAAAAACAACTGAAAAATGTAGAAAAATTTAAAGTAAAAATAACAGTTGAAAGAAAAAAATAGAGTAAAACCAAATAACACTTTGATGAAAATGTAAATTTAATAATGCTTTAATTGATGACTTGCAATCTAAATAAGGATTATGTGATATTTTATTATTAAGTGATGATATGCAAGAAGTAGCTGTTGCTTCAAAATATAGACAAGGGCCAAATAATAAAATATAAACTGCTTTATTATTTCTAGATATATATCAATAAATTTTGTTGCTAATACAATAAACAACATAACTATTACGAACGGAAATAGTTGAAAACATTCGATTTAATTTAGATGGAAATTTTAATAATCAGCTAAAACTATGCAAAGTCGCTAACAATTATTTCAACGGGTATATTCGTCGTTTTCAGCGCATGATATATTAGTCTTCACAGTTTACCACATTCTAGAGGAACAAGTGTCAACAAATGATGTTGTTTATGGGTTTAAAGATGGACGTAGAACATCGTTTTCCCTCTCTAAACATGGTGATCGATGGTACCAAAATCTGCTATGGCGCTAATTGATTTTAAAGAACGACTGAGCATGTTATAATTTTAACACTATACAGAGTATAAATTTCCTTATTTAAACGACATTATGTAAAGAAATTTTGCAGTGGAGTAGAAAGTTTTTTAAATAACTGCCTTACTTTACAAGTATTTTTATTAATGCATGATGATGATGAACTTAAAATTGTGATGTTTTAAAATTAATAAGAGATGAATTGGATAATTATGCCAGAAAATGCGACAAATCAGTAAAAAGCTAACATTGCGCCTGCGCAGGCGTATCATGTTCATCTAGCGGGCCATTAGCCTAGGGCCGACTGTCAAGGGTGAAAAAAAAAATCACTACCGAGTAATGCCACACTATTGTCCGAGGATTCGTTTTCTAGGCCTTAAATGGACAAGAATCCTCGGAAATGTGCAGATTCTGCTGCCCTATAAGATCCTAGTGCAGCATGGCCTTTACTGTTCTTACGTCATAAAACAATTCATTTCTTGAAATACAGTGCCGCTTGTTCGGCCGCCTTTTCCAACGATTTCCTTATGCATACAAATACTACACCGTAAAACACAACTCCAATCACGTATCTCAGAGAAAAGGGAAGGGTTGTGATATTTTATATAATTAATTTATTTAATTAAATATGAAAATGCAAATTCCCTCTTCTGTAAGTAGACAATGTATGTTAAATTGTTTAGTATAATTTTTTCAGATAATTAGTTTCACTTACGTTCTATTGTTCAATATTTCCGTAAATAATTGCGACGTTTTCTAATAAACCTTTTAACTGGGACAGTTTTTAATCGTCTACGTGAATATATTTTGCTATTATTAGGACATCGTTCAAATCCCTTGGAAAACCTTGTATTGGCGTTTTCATATTTACGCCTGTAAGCTGTATTGCGCAGGACCTCAATGCTTAATATTAGTATTATTAATCGTATTATGATATTTATAAAATTTTTAAACTTTTTCAGTGAATACGTTGCTTTTTGCTTAATATTGTTAAACATATAACTGAAGGTTATTTAGCGCGATAATATTCCTTGAATAGCACGCAATCGAAAATTTAAGGCTTGCAAAGGTTCTGCTTTTTCAAGCAGAAGTGCTTCATTGACTTGCCCCTGAATGTATACTTCCGAGCCTGGTGCTTTGTAGGAGAAAGAAGTTTCTGCGTAGGGGTAAAAGTTTTGGAATTGAAAACCCTGCAATTTACCCCGTTATACTAAACTTTTACATGCACTTGAGTGCCCGTACTTACTTATTCTTAATATTCCTTATATTTTGATATAATATGAATGATGTTCAGCAACTTTTGATGAGATGTTCAACTTTTCTGGTAGTTATTTAAATGTATTTCGAAAATATGAACCAAAATTCCAAAACATAAAATAAAAATAGTGAATATAAGTAGATGCCTGTAAATGTTCGCGTTGCAACTTCAACGCTCATATTTCAAATATTTAAAATTAAATCGGGATTTAACTGCACATAAAATAAAGAAAAATATATTTAAAATTGTATTTTTCTTGGCAAATCTTGACAGGAATGTGTTATAAACATATTCGTCTCTACTGAGTTGACTATTACTGAAATCAGTCTAGATTCATTGGCACATGTTATGCTCTGGTCTATGCTCTTCTTGCTCCGTAAAATCCAGCAAAACAACTAGGATTTACAGCTGATTCGAAATTGAGTCGCGTAAAAATAACTTCATAGGATTTCTTTGCATACACTAATATATATTTGGCTAAGTAAGTAGTGAGAGGTTTCTATTCCCCACATTTTCGCGCCTTAATTAAACTCGGCTTTATCTATATTTCAATTATTCGTGCATATTTTATAAACTTAAAAAAGTTTTCGTTACGTATGTGATTTTATACGTAGCTGTAACTTGTAAAGACCTTAATTTGGAAAGGATGTACATTTTGCTTAACCTTCCAGTCTCAGTTGAAATATCTATGACAGAAGTGATGCTTATTCCTTTGCTTATTATATTAAGTGATGCCATATTCATTGATTAGAAATATGAAACCAGAAGGGGAATTTCTTAAATCAAATAGGGTGTGGATAGGAAATTCAAACATGAATAAGTCACAAGGAATAAATCGCTTATTCGAATATTCCCTTCGCATGAATTTCTTGTTTCTTAAAAAATTCGCGTTTGGTCGACATGCATGCGAGAATAGCCACAACTACTCCTGTAGTCAACGGCTTAGCAGTCAAGGCGTTGTGGTGTTAATTCAAATAACTCTGCTTCAAATTCAGCCATAGTACGTGTCATTTTTTTTTATCTTTGGCTAATCGCTTGTGACTAAAATTGATATGAACCATATGGAAGTGGCGGATTGAAAGCCTCATCATATTAAAAAACTAACTGGCCGAATGCCTAAGGAAAATATAATATTTTAGGTAATTGTAAGCTAAACAATTTGACTTAAAATAGAAGACTGGCGTCTTTTAAAATTTGATTTCTAGAGTGTGTTCTAAAAAAATCCATTGTTTCATAAGTCTTGGAAAGAATAAAATCGCTTTTAGCGACCTGTGAGTTACCGCGCAAATATATTCATTATAACCGTAAATATTTGCAAGAGGTACTTTTTTAAAATCATATTATAAACAGCAATAAATTTTATATTTGCTAATTCTATTTCCTACTCACAAAAGTAAAAGATTTTTGTCACAGAATGCATGATCGGAAATGAAACGCAAAAGCGCTATAAAGCGCATCACGGTGAAGCCAAAGAGATGAGACATAAAATCAAGAATAGCGTATAGGCAACAGGAGCAAGTTTAATGAGAAAAAAATTAAAATAATTTCTCAAAACAGCGACTAACCACGGAAATATATGCGTAACAGTAATGAAAGGAATATTGGACAACGCTCTGAAATAAACCAGAAATATCGCGCAATTCACAAGAAGCTGCAGGAAACTCTGAAGACGAAGTCCTCTTCCGATTCAAGGCAAATTACAAAAACCACAGCCTTGAGTCTCCCTACAAAAAGCAATCGGGGCACAACAGATTGGGGGTTCGTTCTGGACAAGCTGTAGGACCACCTCTCCTAATTTGATCGCGATTGAGGTTGCACACTAGAGGACTCTCAAAGGGCTGGCGTCGGCGGGTTTGATTCATTGTGATGTAAATTTCCACGCGGGTTTATTCTCAGATGACATTTTTGGGACATTAAATTGTAGAATATGATTTACTGAATATCTTGTTTAGAGTGAATAAAAATGCACCAACATTCTGTTTACTGACGGATTTGGTTTAGCCTAGACAATAATTCTCGTCGCCTACACATCTGGTGATCTCATGGACGCGTGCTAATTCTACCATATGGTGGAATATAATCGTTATGAAGGAGTCCTTGTTTTTGGTGGTATTCTCTGAGGTTTGCATGTACCTCAATGTGTGTTCAACAGCTTTATTGTAAAAAGCGGTTTTTATAAGAATGTTAGTATGCGAGGCTTTTAAGGGGTACATTTGTCCCTAATTTCCAGTTGTCTTTATGTCACATTTATCTTCTTATATAACAGTTCTCACAATTGGATAAGAAAAAATTGTCCAACAATATATAATTTGTTTAATAGTAATCTCCATACTTTTATTTGCAGCATTTAATAATTAATACATGGTTACTCAAAATATATTAAGAAATGATATTTTTGGAAAAGCGTTGTAGTTATAGAGCTAGAAACGCCCACATATGCACTTGCGCATATAAAGAAGGAAAACAAGAAAATCTTGTCCATTCCAAAAGTTTAAGCATTGAATATATATAATAGAATTTGATGTTCAGTTACAAAAGGAAGACAGATTGTTTCGAAACTAAGGAAAGAAACTTTGTTTCTGATTCGTTTCCTATTTGCGCTTTCTCTTCCTTCTCCACCATGTGCTTATAAATGGCGGTTAGCGTGATCACTTGAAGGTCTTAGGAGAAAAGAGGCCTGTATAATGGAGAAGACTATTAAATGGAACGAAGAATGTGCGTGATGGAGCCACTGTAATGGCTATTCTGCAAAGAAAAGAATCTGTCATAGCTTCAAGACAGAATGATGGATGGAATTCGGAAGACCAGGAAAAATCGCATTGATCTCGACGAAAAAAGAGAATTTCCGTACATAAAACCGCCAGTGATGGAATATCGTTTGACTAGGACCAATGCATACATGCAAATTTTTTCGTCTTGAGCCTGAGCCTTTTCTCACTCCTGCCAACTAACAATGGTGCTCTCTACGGTTTTAGAAGTGGACCGAGAAAATAATAAAGAATTGAGGAGAAAATATTCATTCTATAATATATTAACAACTGGCTCATTTTTAGTTATAAAAATGCAAAATATTTAACATGCATTGATGCGTCTGACTGATAAGAATCTTATTTTACCCCTCTTCTCAATGCTTATTACAAGAAGGATGTAATGTTATCTATTTCCTTAACTCCTCATGATACTCCACCATATGTGAGTCTGTCCACTTATGTTTGTTTGTAGCTATTGGGCAGCAAGATGAAACCGTTTAAGAGAATAGAATAAGAATTCATTCAATCTATTCATTATTTATATATATAATTATATAATATTTTTCTCAAAGATATATTTTCTACATATAGAAATGTTTTTGTGACAAAAATGTTGATTTTAAAATGAGAAATGGAATTAAAGAACTAAAATAAAAATTTGTTATTTCAATATTTTGCATACTTGTGATGAAAATATTACAATTCAAAAAAATCTTGATCTTCAGAAAATGCAAAAAACTGTTTCTGGTTGAATTGAGGGATGTTGTGTTCATCTAATGACATGTGCCAACTAGCAGAAACCCAAATAACTTATGACCTAACATTTTGCATGGCAAAATGCAGCACTGTTTTCTACATCCGGTTGTAACATTAAGTCATTTTCACCGAATTTTGAGTTGTAACACTTTCGTTGCAAGGGTGCGATTCGATAAGGAAAATAATAATTTTAGTATTGTTTGTAAAAAAAATTATTGATTTTTACTTATTAAAGAATACAATACGAATTACACCTATAAAATTTCTGAAGAAAACTAATTTAAATATTTATAAGAAAGGGGTTATTACAAAACGTATGAGACTTGAAATCCCAATTGTAAAATTTGGTTTCCGTATTTATTTATTACAATTAACTTACATAAAACTCTGTGTATTTAGGCTTATTGCATGCGATTCTAATGCATACAATATAAATTCCTCTGAGATTTTAAAATATTTGAGTAGAATTTTACGGGAGACATATCGTAAAGAAAAATCTTGTATTATTTTTAATAATTTGAAAGTGTTAAAATATTTAGTTGAAAATAAAGATAATGTAAAAAAAATTAATACGATTTTGAAAATTTATTTACGAGTACATCGTTTGATAATATTAGAGACATTGGGGATTTTTTACTTGACAGATAATGTAGTATTATAAGAATTGATGAAAACATTCTGAATCAATTATTTAACTATTGTGTTTTTGATAATTTGCTCCTTAACGGTTTAAAATTTTATTTACAAATAAAGAGGCATTCCAATGGATTGTTGTTTTAAGTTCGTTAGCAAATATTTTTATATTACTAATATATATATATAATCACATGGAGTCTAACAGTTGGAGCAATACGAAAGTTACAGACAACGCAAAGGAGCATGGAGAGGTGCATGCTTGGAATAACTAGGAGAGATCGAAAAAGAAACACTTGGGTGAGAGAGCAAACTAGAGTAGAGGACATCATTGTTAAAGTAAAAGGGCTGAAATGGCGATGGGCTGGGCATATTGCAAGAAGAACTGATCAACGATGGACAACAGAAATTCTGAACTGGATTCCAAGAGACCACCGAAGACCTAGAAAACGTCCTCAAACTAGATGGGTGGATGAAATAAGAAAACAGGTTGGGGTGACGTGGAAACGAATGGCCCAGGATAGACTTGTGTGGAAAGCATTTGGAGAGACCTTCATCCAGCAGTGGATAGATAATGGTTGAATATGATGATGATGATATATATACACGAAAAAAAATTATTTGAAATTAAAGTATTTAGATTTATAGACGATATTGGGTGATATTTTTCATTTGCTATTTTACAAGTTTTTAACATTTTATATGTAAATTCCACCCCCTGGTACTTCGTATCTTATTTCTATCATTGTTGTTAATTGTAAAGAATTTTTGAATATTTCTTTACTTTTCCCAGTGTCGTAGAATTAGAGATAGGCACGCTGATATTTTTTTTGTATATTCATATTAATTTCGAGGGTAGTTCTAACATTGTTATATATTTGACAAGAGAAAAGATTTTAATTTTAACGTTACCACAATTTCGAATTTTTAGTCAAATATTTGTGTACGTGTTCAAAGTAATATAATTTTAACACCATTAAATATAACTGATGGAATTTGTGAGAAAGATGGTCATTTTATAGGGCTATTAAATATTTAGAAAATATACTTATTCAAACTCAGGTACCACTTTTATACGTGGAGTTTTGAAAGTATTTAACAGAATTAAAATTTTTTCGGATAAGTTACAGAGAGAGAGTGTGTGATTTTCTTTGAAATCATTGTACTATATGGATTATTAACGGATATAGAATTAAAGAAATTTTTGGATATGACAATAATTTATTTCATTTTGTTTTTGCGGGCGGTTCACACATTTTATTTGAATATTTTTATAGGTTTAGGTTCTTTTATCTTTAATATAATTACATAGATTTTTCCGTTTCCTTTTTCTATTATATAACATGTCAAAATTCATTTCTCATTCTCTTAATTTTTTTGCAAGGCCAATGGATATTAGGCATGAGCAGGCCCATGTCCAGGAGAAATTTCATATTCGAATTATTTTTCCTTCCTTCATTCTATTCATCGAAGACTTATTTTATTCGTTATATATTTTCTCCTTTCATTTTTAAATTTTCATGTTCAGCCATTTTACTAATATCAGGTTGGGGAGAATGTATGTTGTTTTAGCAAATTCAGGGATGATTAACAGAATCGATCCTATTTATTTATAGCCTCTGGGACCTACTCTCCCTTGATGAAGTCTACACCTCGGTTAATGTTAAATAATCTATTCACTTGTTTCATATTATTTGGTTTTAAATTTGTTTTTTGGTTATTTTTGTACATCGTTGTATGGTGATTTGTAAAGTGGTTCTATTGAATTTATTTGATTGTTAGTTTACATATATATTTTAATACATTACATATTATATATATAATTTTCCTATTGTCTGCAAATGCGCTAATATACTTGTAAAATTATTTTATTTTGATTTTTATTTAATTTTTAAAATTAATTATGCATACATATTATATAAATATGTATATGTGTATAAAGAATGAATTCCGTAGCGGACATCTACTGGACAGAAAATAATTCATAAAAGAAGGGTGTACCCTTGTAAAACTAATCCTTGACGAGAAATGTTTAGCTAACCACAAAAACGGGGTGATCCCATCTAAAAAATGTCCGTTAAGTAGAGTTTAATATCTTCTTGACAAAATTGAGATTATATTAAAACACATATGCAATGCAATACCAAATTAATTTAATGATTGCAGTTTCCCAGAATACATTCCATGAGATGAATTTCCAAAGCTATTACATCCTGGGTGACATTGCGGATTGTACAAGTGAAATGTGACGGGAAGGCGGTGCATGTTTGGTCATTTTAGAGACAAGAAGGAGGTGCGGCATTTCGCGTTTCAGTGAATCCTGCGGATGACGGATCGGGGTTCATTATGTATTCACACAAATCAATCATTTTCTCCACTGCCGACGATATTAGTGATGAAGTGTCTCTCTGGCATGAAAGATAAGAAGTGATTGACTTTGTCGATTGCTCAAAATATTTATTTTAACCTGATGCGTAATTGCATAAAACCTGATCGGAGTTAATCATCCATTTCAACGTCCGCCTCATTGAAGACTCTTCGCTTTCGCATTAATAATCAAAGATGTTCTTGTGCGTTCGACGAGATCTGCCCTTTCAGCTATTCCTCAAGCTCTAATTTAACTTAATGCGAACGATGCTAAGCTATATGTCGATAACTGAATAGTTTCAGTTTAATCAAGCAAGTTAATACAGAAAGCTCTTGCAGGCGCTGCTTATCCTGTTTGAAAGCTAGTGGTAGAATTATTCATAGAGATTACGTCAAAGTGCAATATACATAAAGTCAACATTTTAACATGTCTGTGGTAAATATTATTAAATGAAACTGAAACATATGCCATTGCATGATTTTTTAATTCGAGTTAGAAACGTTTTTGTACCAATGTGATTTAAAGTGTTTTACCAACGTAGTATGGTTTTATCGGGACTTGAAGATCGTTGTTTTTCACGCTTCAATAATTTGAAATTTGAGCAGCAGAATATAGCTTAGAAAGGAACTTTTGAATGTTCATGTTTGTTAAAACAAAATGCCGTATTAAAAGATGCGGGGTTATTGTTCCCCGTTTGATTAATATTAAACCAACGAAAAACCTTAAGTATATAAAGATTCCAAAAATATGAAATTTACACTACGCTAGAATTGTTTACTTAATTCGTAAGTTCTTTATGAAAATTGAAATATTTTATTATAAAAAATTGTCAACGAACATGCCACATTTCAAACATAATTATAGAAATGAAAACCGCATGCTTTTTGATAGGTTAGCGGTTTGAACAGTGAAGAAACTGTGAAATCCAGCCAAGTGCGAAAAATGAAAATAAAGTAATACATATGAAACTAAATAAAGAAAATAGGGAGAAAATTACTGAAAGAAGCTATTGAGTCAGTGGGGAATCATTATCTTAAACGGTTGGATCTAGACATCGCCAAGATTCCATGAAAATTTCTTCGAAGCCTTTTCCTCATACTTACTAAAGACCGTGCGTTGGGGAAGTGGTAACCAACGCCTTCACCTAGCGTGCAGATATCACGTTTTCGACTGAATCTCAACTGTGTCAAAAAACACAATTATAGACTAAATTTTCACTGTAGTACGAGGTTTGGTTCCATAGGTCTTAAGGGGATTAGATTCCTCTAAAAATTGGGGTTCCAAGCACAATACGATCCTTGTTCTCTTTGTGCCGTAGAACCCTCACAAGCAGATTATACTCGCTCTTCTTTCCAAATAAGATGGCGAGTGGTATATACATCTGTTTCATACGTGTGCTACAGGTTTAATGTTTTCGATTAGGCGGAAGATATAACGTTGCTTAAACAGGTACCATATAACTAAACAAAACACGATTTACACAGAAACGGTAATGAACTTGAATTTAAAAAGATTTTTAATAATCATCTAATATATAAAATATTACATATTTTGTGGATAATAAAATATATATATTTTTCGAATGGACAATTTGTAACAGATGGTATTGAACAGTGTTATTCTCCTCACTTATTATTTCGTTAATCTATAAGGAATTTGCTTATTTCCATTAATATCTATCATGCAGGTACGTTGGTAAAAACATTACCAATATATCGTGAGCCATTTTAAACTATACGTGTATAATTAGCACATAGACTACTTACATCTTGTTCGTAACTTGGGATCTATGTAGGAAAATAACTAGTCTTTATTCTACTGAAATTCATAGTATTAATTCTTATTAAATAACGTTGAAATTCGTTGATATTTTTGGACTATTTCCTGGCTGCGCCTTTTTTCAATTGCAGTAAGCAATATCCACAGCAGCAGATCATTTTCGAACTACATATTATGTATTTTACTGTAAGTTCGATTTCGAGTTCTCGTTCAAATAATGTTTTTTTTATTCCCTCAGTTTACTAAAAAACGCTATTGTAAAATTTTTATTGAGAATACAAATAATCAATTCTCGCAATCTATTAGCGAATTGAGTTGTTTCCGAAGATGCTCACTTTCCAAATTTCTTTCCGTGCAAAGACGTTGTTTCGTGTGATATATACCATATACAAAAGTCTAATTCAAATTTTGCAAAATTTATCTAGGCAAATAAAAAAAAACTGGAGAAATTGATGGCATCCCTGAATAAGCTCACTTCAAGGAACTTACCTGAAAGAAAAGCCCAGCCTAAAAGAGTTTACTAAAAAAACACCCCAAATAGCGGTTTTCGAGAATCCCAGCAAAAACAAAAGAAAGGAGAAAAGTCAAACACATTTTTTTTCTTTTCTTTCGGAACTTTCGGTCATTTATTGAACTTCAACGGTTTCTTCTTTTCAGATGTTTTTAAATTGAATTTTCTTTTTAAAATATTATCGTTCCGCAAATTAAGTTAAATTTAAAACTTATTTATTTAATCTGAAATGGTCAACTACGCATCAAAAACAACTTTCTTGGTTAAGTATATGATGTAGTATATCAGAGAGAAAATATATAGCTATAACTGAAGCCTTTTTAAGAAAATCATACGCAAAAATGCACTTTCAAATAATAATTGTATAGGCAAAACACACACTCACAATGTGCAAGTAATTTACTTAGATGCGAAACTTAAAACCAAACAACCATGCCTAAATTAAGTAGCTAGCAATCATTTCCTCTGAATAATGGCGCTTAATCATTGCTATTTAATCATTGCTATTTAATCAAATGCTATTTTTCTCCATCATCGGTCATGAAAACAAAGATGGAAAATTAGGGTTCATATTTTACTTTGATCTATTAAATTCGTCAAATTGGCATATGTCATATTTAATAAAACATCAATAAAAAATGGAGAACTTGCGTTTTGAAACAATTACCCAGAAAACGAAATATATTGCAAGAACATACTACTAAGAAATATTAACACAATATTCTATCCTCAGATGGGGGCAACTTAGCTACCGCAAAGCAGTGAAGTAAAGAACTAGTTGCACCCAATATGATAAAAATGTTGATAAAAATGAGTTGATAAAAATGAGATGATAAAAATAAGTTGATAAAAATGTCTCGGCCCCGATAATGCTCTCTAATGTTCGCTTGCGAATCACAGAGTTTGATAAGTGTAAGAGCTAGTCCTGTTGCAAGATTCTCGATACTGTTCATTATTTCAAATCATAACCCTCGCATCTTCCAATGAAAAGAAATTCTGTTTTGTAAATTGTCTCAAGTTTAGTACATGGACGACAAATTCACCCACGGCCTCCCTTACACAGTGGAGCACCAACTTCCGTCCTTGAATTCAGCACTCTGGATTCAATAATCCAAAAGCGGTACCTTAATATACAGTTCAACCAAAATCCATCTGCAAGCTTCAATAACTATCCCAGGCCAAAAACATTTAACAGTTCGTCTAAAATATGATGCGCTATTCATACGAACTTGCACAGAATACTCTTGCTGTTCATGTGCTATGGAAGTACAACCAACTATTCGCACAAACAAATAAAATTTTCTAAGGGTAAAATAATTTACTCGGAAAATTATATTTAAACGCAGTGTAATTGTAAATAAATTACAGAATACAGGTGTCATCTCGTCCGTTGACCTAATCAGTGAACCGTTTTGCCCATCTACAATGAATGAGCCGAATCGTTCAGCGATAAAAATAAAATGCAGTAAAATTGTACAAACATAATTTGCTACTAATAATTATTAAGTATCTTGCATCATGGAAATATTAGTAGTTCAGTACTGATAAATGTACACACCAAGACAACCGTAACTGATATGGTGTCTTGTCATTTTTCTCCATCAAAAATTACTTGCGCCACTGGGTTCCCCCTTGTGAATATTCTGGATGCGCCACTAATCTCCATTGTATAAATATAATAAAAAGCAAAATTAAAAATGCAGATGCTCTTTTAAAATGCTAACAAAAACATGAGTCAAATATTCTGGAACATACAGATCTAATGTAATTTTCAGTGTGGGTTTCCACGTTTGAAGTAAAAATATTTTATGCATCAGACAAGATTTTTCTGCAAGCAAGGAGTTGAAATAAATTGGGTAATCACCGTTCGCAACAGAGGTTAAAAGAAGCGATCGTTTTTACATGATACCCGGAAAATTTGCGTCAACTCTAGCGAGGATTTGCATAGAGAAACAGCAGATGTGAACCAAATATAATTATCCGATAGAAAAGGGACTAAAATTTCGGAAAACGATTTTAAAGTACTAGCAATATATTTTAAAATGTGTATTTCGCTAGTGAAGAGAATGTGTTTGTGAAAGCGGAAAATATTAGTCGAATCGTTTGCGCACTAGTTTAAAATGAACATGACATGACTGGCATTTTTGATCATTATATCCGGGTTCTATAAAAGAACATTCAAAATAAGGTTATATTTGGGTATAAAACGGGAATTTAATTGCACAATGGCATTTCAATAAGGCTTCGCTGATCGTCTTCAGGAAATTGTAAACAAAGCCGTGTTGCCACTTCTTGAAAGCGCTGTTACCTTTCCGGGGCGACTTTTGACGTCGATGTATAAAGAGTATCCGTAGTGGGTAGTAGGTTGAACCAAGGCCCAGCTAAAGAACTGTGTACAATTTTGGTCATTTACAAGGTTTGGTTTCAAAGTCTTTACGTGGAAAGCTTCTAAAAATCATCACGAGGTTAGATTTCAAATCTTTTATGTGGAAAACTTCTAAAAAATTGTTTGTAAATAACCAAAATAGTACGCCGCTTTTTAGCCGAACTTGGTACACCCTACTACCTATTACGGCCACCATTCACACATCGAAGTCAACAGACGCTCCGGTCAGGGAACAGCGCTTTCAAAAAGTGGCAACACTGTTTTGTTTACAAATTCCTGAATAAGGCTAGCGAAGCCTGGTTGAAATGTACATCGTACAATTAAATTTTCATTTTATACGCAAATATAACTTTGTTTTGAATGTTCTTTTATATAACTATGCGTAGTTTCAACAGAATATATTCATCAGTATCCTAGTTGAAAACGGAGTTATTATTAAAATTAGAAAAAAAATGAGAGAAAATATTAAAAGTGAGTACCATTATGTACGAATATCACGTATTTATGTATCTAAATTTTGTATTTTCTCCATTATCTCTCATTAAACTAATTGGGGTGTCGACTGTTGGGTCCACATTTTATCATTGTTCGATTGAGGATAGTTTGCGGCTAGTTTCTCAATGATCGTAGTAGGAATATCAGGTGTCATATTGTCAGGAGATACGAGTTTCCTTCTCCTATTAGGTCTTGCTAAGGTGTAGTGGTAACACTTTTGCCAGCGTGCCATTATTACAGGTTCGACTTCCAACTGTGCGTAGAAAAAAAAAGTGATTTTACCAAGCTCATCTAATTTTATTACATGGTTTTGATTCTGTATATGCCTGGAGTACATTTTTACCACTGTTTTATAATTTATAAGCATTTTAAAACCACAAGAATTGTTTGACTTTTGTTGGTTCAGAATGACTTGTTGTCCTTGAGCCATAAAAATCCAACCATCCAACCAAAAGAACGCGTACGGTCTACCGCACACCGTAATCCCGTGGTGGTTTTTTTCCCCTAGGCCGTATGAGGTTCGGAGATATATAAGACGAGCGTAAATAAAGCATATAGCTGAAAGCCTTCTAAAGCGAGAGCATATAAGGTATTCAGTTGAAAGCCTTACATATAAGGCGAGCGTATATGAGGCTTTCAGTTGAAAGCCTTACGTACTATCGCCGAGGGGGAAGAGTGATTGTCGTCTGTAGTTTAATGAGTAAAGCTCTTAACGAGAAGTTGAGACGTATTTCGACTTCCACCAGGCGAATAAAATCTTTTTTTGCTATTATTTAGTCATCTAATACATCCATATGATCGGATATGATGAGGGAATTACTCAAATTAAATCATGAGTGTTGCAATTTATAATTTAAAGAGGAATCTAGTTGCCCTAAATATTAGAGGGACCGGAAAGTAATGTCGTTTTTTACATTAATTTACATGTGCAGAAACGAGATTACTTTCTGGTCCCCCTAATATATCTTTCAAACTGTTGTCCTACCATAAAATCCGCACAGCAGTAATGAAACGTGATATTTATATCAATTCAGCGAGGGACTTGAAATGAAACTGATAACGTTAACGTATATTTCAATTTTGTTTATTTTGAACATAAACAGTTTTTTTCAAATTATTCTGGTAATTGATATCTAATACAGAAATATTAGAATAATGATAATTCAAAGGGCATGGCTGCTGCTTAAAAGAACACTATCTGGGTGCGTTTCTGCAGCAATTTGAATAAATCAATCAAAAATAATTTATTAATATATAATTACAGTTGGTCCTACATAGGATGCAGGCCAAATCCATGTCGATACATTTCCTATTTTTTCCTCGCATTACTATTAGATTTAGATTTCATTAATGTGAACAATCTCGGTGCCAAAAATTTATTCGTGTTAACAGAAATTTACGTTGTCTAGAAGGAGTGGTTTCGTATTACCGAAATTATGGAATTTTTTGAGGATTCAAGGAAAAGTTAAAAGTAGTTCAATTTGATGTTTACTTTAATGAGATTTGACTGTATGCGAAACGACTATCCAAAGGTAATTGTTGTACAAATGTAGACTAAAATTAAAAAAATATATTTCATTATCTAAGTGCTTTAAAACGAAATTTCCCATTACATGCGTGGAACACTTGCGATGGTTTAAATCTATATTATCGGTTTCGAAACTAATTAAACGAAATTATTAATGGTGACATTAAATACGTTTAAAAAAGGAGAATGTAAATTTAATTGTTTAATTAGAAGATCCATAATTAAGTCTTTAATTTAAACAATTAGATTTCTATGGTGCCTTCCCTTAATATAACTAGATTAAAAAAAAATATATTTAAGGGGATTTGAAATTATTAATTTTTGGATTAGTAGATTACAAATATCTTTTAATATATGCGACTAAATATATCAAAGTTGATTAGTCTTAAGATTTCCATTAACGTGAATATCAACAAGCTAAGAATGAAATCACGTTCGTATGATTTCTGACAGCAGCCTAATCTCCATATAAAAAATGCAGCTCATTCCATATTAAAAATGCAATTTCAAATAATTTCCCATGCTCCTAATTCAAGCTTAAGATGACAAGATTTTAAGCCCCATCTTTAAAATGATTTATGCATGAATTATTTTCGCGAATGCATAAAATTATGCAAAAATAAAACGCGCTATGCTTAACTTCCTGCAATTTGTTTCTGTTGAAAATAAAATTTTTTGAATTGTATTGGATATATATGTGTCTTTAAAAAACTGCAATAATACCTTCAGTAATTTTGCTTCATTTTGTTTCATTAAAGTGTAATAAATATTTTCATAAAAACGGGCAAAATTTTCAAGTATTGCATTTTGTTAAGATAAATGTAAAATATTCAGGAAACTTCGTTTTAAAAAATAATTATTGCCACCCATATACATTTAGTTCAAAGTAGAGCTCTTTAGTTTTTGGGGAAAAAAAGGCGCCGTCCTCATCCTGGATTCGAACCAGGGTCCCCACGTTGAGCCCGCGGTGTCTTGACCTACTAGACGAATGAGGACAAGAACAAACGCATTTTTCTCCGTATATGAGGATGTAAGATATTATTACCCTTCACAGGGATAACACAATTGCCAAATAATGGTCAACACAGAAAAGCCTCCGGGGCGAGAATTTTTCTTCGTTTGTAGGTCAAGACACCGCCGACTCAACGCGGGGACATTGGTTCGAATCCAGGATGAGGACGGCGCCCCTTTTTTTTTTTCCAAAAACAAAAAAGCTCTAGTTTGAGCTACATATACGTGGGTGGCAAAAAAAAATATCTCGCCCCGGAGGCTTTTCTGTGTTGACCATATTTTGGCAATTGTGTTATCCCTGTGAAGGGTAATAATATCTTACACCTTTACATACGGAGAAAAAGAGCGTTATTTCCTGTCCTCATTCGTCTAGCGGTCCAAGACACCGCGGGCTAAACGGAGGGACCCTGGTTCGAATCCAGGATGAGGAAAGCGTCTCTTTTTCTCCAAAATTACATAAGCTCTAGTTTGAGCTGTAATTAATACGTGGGTGGCAAAAATTATTGTATAATAAATTCCCCCACGAAAACTCACAAAATTCTCGCCCCGGAGGCTTTTCTGTGTTGACCATATTTGGCAATTGTGTTATCCCTGTGAAGGGTAATAATATCTTACAAACTTCGTTTCGTATAAAATTGAATATATCTCACCATAATACATTTTATTACATTAAATTTTAATGCACAGCGTTTTGGAATTTTGCAATTCCTAATATTTTATGCTGTAAAAATCGTCAAATATGGCTTGAATTTTGTTTTAACATACATACTTCTGTAGTTTATAGAACATAAAAGTGTTATTTTGAAATTAACAAAATCTACACAAATGTACAAAAATGAATTTATCTATTTAATTTTCGTAACTACACATTTCTTTTCCAAAAGTTTATTTAGAAAACGTTTTAATAATTGAGTTATTTACAAATTTAATTTTCAAATAAATGAATAAGTTGAAATTCTGTTTACTTTTTAAATATTTAAAATTCCCATTCTTTATGGGAGATTAAATAACAATTCTTTCTAAACAACAAAAATACATGAAAACACCTTAATTTAATGAATTTTAAATTACACTGGATTATAGGATAGGAAAACTCATTATTTATAGAAACCGAAAAGCATAAAATTTATACCTTATTAAATTACATAGTTTAATTTGTATTTCTTTTCTACTACGCTTATTTTAATCCAAATCACATTTCAGTATAAAATGCTATTTACCTGGATGGAGTTGTGTATGTGAGAATATTATTCGTAAATTAAACTTTTCAATTTTGTAAATTCTACTTTTATTTATATTTTCTTTAATTACTTTTGCTCTCAAACAGCGCTCTGATCGAATTACGCATCTTCATGTAATTGAGAATCAAATCGCTTGCAAGGTAATTATCTAATCGTATTTTATTCTAATTGCCCGAATTTCGCTTAAATAGTATAAAATTATAGCATGGGATTGTTAATTTCCCATTTCTCTACATTCTTCCTTCCCCCCCACCTTCTGGCTCACGTTCACACAAATCGACAAATTTAACGTAAATTTTAATTCATGTATATAATTACGTTTAATGAACAAAGATAACAAAATACGTTAAGTTGTTTAAGAAGGAAACAAAGTATTCTATTTAAGAGAATTAGAAGCATATACATAATACAAACATCCGCTACCCTGCGTGTTTTGTATATTGCATTTTTATAATGGAGAATCAAATGTTCATCTTCTAACGTAGGCAGCAAGAAATTAGCTCGAAAAATATAATATTCTTATATAACAAAACCAGCGTTTCATATACGTAGTATCAGTGCAGTTTGTGCTATATCTCCACTCGTTATAATGGTCTTGTTTATTAGATTGTTGAAGGGAGTGTAGGGCGAAACAAAGAAAACAAACGTTGTGATAAGACAGATTTGGTATAGGATGGTATAATTTCTGAAAATTCTGCAATGAGCTGTGAGCAGAAAATTGTTAAAAAAATTATTACAGAATTTATTAATGGATTGAGGTAACTTAACGGAATTTAAACTGAGTATAAGTAGAGACGGTTCAAAAGTATAAAATTCCAACCGAATGTAAAATGCTGATCGGAGAAAAAATTGAATGGAATATGGGTCCAAAACAGTTTTTTACATCACATAGTTTGAATGAAGTGTTTTACTAATTTTGGGTTCTGAATTCAAATAGCTCTACAAAATATGACATGATCTTTAGTGTGTATTAACATGTCCAAGGTATGTTTTCAAATTGCTACTTGAATTATTGAAAATTCCAACAAATACTTTGGGAAACAAAACTAAATGTAACGTATACCTAATTACAGCTGACAAAATAAATTATCTAAAAAATAGTGTTTGAGAATTAAGCATCAGCTACACATGCCATTCAATATAAAAAGGACATGTTCAAAACAATACTAAAATGCAGTTCTTTTCTATATTCCTGTAAGATTATATTTTTTCTGCAACTGATGAGGTGCTTTCCTGTGAAAACCATCAGTCAAATCTTTGCTTAGATTCCTGTTTTCCGTGATTTGAAAATCTTCGTGGAATACTTCGTTTTGCTCGTCGCAAACAGCTAAATCTGTGGGAAAGAAATCAAAATATGAACACGCAAATATGGATGGATGGATAAGGGTTTTCCATTGATCTTAAAAGAGGGCACTACCACTATCTTATGCGTCTTCTCAAAATTGAGAATATTTGGTTACCAGATGTCTTTAAATATATATATTTAAAGTTATCTGGTAACCAAATATTCTTAGTTTTGAGAAGACGCATAAGCTAGTGGCAATGCCCTCCTTTAAGAACCTTGGCAAACCTTTAGTCATAAGTATAGATTATTACGAGGCACAGCCTTCTTTTTATCAACGATAGTCCTCTGGTAACTTCCGGTCGAATATCCAATCACCTTTATTTTTTGGTAAGACGTTTTGGTTACTACGAAAAGTTAGAATGTAGCCCTCGTTATTTTAACCCTCGTTATTCTGTAGCACGGGACGCTGCCTATCCATCCTTTAACACAGAACAAATATTGTAATGATTGGTCAACGAGCTCCAATCCGAAAAGGGGGTAAGATAATCCAAATCATCAAAAAATTTCTCCCATTAAAATCTAAACATTAATCTGTCCCTATTAAGATTTTTAAAATACTGCTCCATATTTCTTATGTTTAAACAACTTTCTTTGGTAATTGCTATCTTTAGGAAGGGCATAAATATCTTGAAAAATTACGTTCCGGTTTCAAAAAATTAAAAACAAATTAAATCTGAATTGAAAAAACGTATATTTTAAAACTTTGTTGTGGAAAATTTTCTAGATTTCAGCGTTTGTTTTGCAATAGAAATTTAAGGCAGGATGCTGAAATGTTGCTGGATGGAGAGACATCTTTGGCTGACAGCCCAATTTCCAGTGGACGCAACTGACACCTAGCCTAAAATAATTGCCAATGTTGGGAAGACCCATAATTACTTATTCATTTAGACAAATCCTATGACCTAAATCTTTTAAATGTGATTAATGGGGTAAACTATGAGCGAAAATTTAATCATTTATTTATTAAGATAGAATAGTGTATATAATCGTAAACTAATATGCTTCTTCATATTCTATCTTCTTTCTTTTGACTTGTTTGGAGAAAATTAAAGGATTAGTGTGAATATATATGTTCTAAATTAATTTGTTGATTTAATAGGCTTTTTATAAATGAGTTATCTACTTCCATTTTTAGTGTAATACGAAGGTACAATAATAAATTGGATGTGTACATATTTTGGTGGCTTTAAACTCAAAAGAGAACAGTAGGTAATCTATTTGAAAATTTGCTTGCAGATTCCTAAATTATATTTAACGTCAACGTGACTATATTTTTAAATCTATTGTAGCATAACTCCAACTAACCGACATTCGTTTAATCGAAATTGCCTGCTGCTGATGTTGCAGATTTTTGTAATTGACGCTCAATATTTGCTGAAAAGAATTCATGTTTGTTCTAGGTTTTGTATCTAGTGTACTCTGGTTCTAACAGGAAAGCCAAAGAAGATTATGCATAATCATGTTTCTCTCTCTTTCTCTCTCTCGCTTGGGTTACTGTAATCGCCTACCCTCATCCTATCTAGGATTTTCAGAGCAGTTTGATGCAGCTGTGAATGCTAAGTTTTATTTCAAACTGTGACATGACCAAACTAACCCTGCTTTTAAGAACTTAGACAAACACTAGCTAAAAAAATTTTGGTCAGATGCAACGCATAAGGTATCAGAATTGGCCATTTGAAACAGATCTGTTGGGGATAGCAATAAAAATATGTGATTCTGAAAATTTCACTGGATTTGGGTTAAATTTCACGTTCGTCCTTTACCATCTTTTGAGGCGATGCGTCTACGACAGTTGTATGTGAATTTTCCCTTACAGATATGTTCAGTTTATTTTTCTTTCCTTGCTAAGAAATTTTAGGGGTAAGAAATTCCCCACTTTTTACTGTTCAGATAAATAAAAGAAATTTAAGACGCCTGTCTTTAGTAAAATTCAAATTTTTTTAGCACAAATTGCTTAATAGTTTACTGAAGAAAGCGAGACGTCTTCACCGGCTGACGTGTTTTAATTAAACGATAGAAGAACGTCACGGGTGAAAAAGTTTTGGGAAAAAAAGTTCAAATGAAGTTATCGAACTAGTTCCGCAATATCAAAAATTAGCATCTAATTAATAAGTAGTTACATAATGTAAGATTTCTTTCAGAATTAATATAATAGTTCAGTAGTATATAATTAAGGAGTTTTTATATAAATCTGGTTTCTTTCCACTGAAAATTTAGGTTCCAGATTACCAAAAAAATTTCGTTTATCCAAAATGGGGTAGGTTATTAAAGATAATCGAGGTTTCACTGTAGATGTTTTCATCTCATAGATGAAAGCAAACCTACTTGTCCCTACCCTTGGTTCGAGAAATTTAAATTATAATTTATGAAATGTGCAATATATTGGTCAATATTTGGATGGGTTCAATCTTGATGCTGGGTATCATAAATCATAAGGCAAAACTCCCTCTATATGATTTATTTATTTTAACGTTATAATTTACATAAATACTGTATTGTATATATGCCTCACTACAATAGCTATAATTCTGGTATAAAACTTGAAATGTAAATAACAAGAAAAATACAAAGTAAGAAACCTATGAAAAAATTATTATTTAACTATATTTGAGAGAAAAGTGGGAAAGTTAAGAGACACAGAACGTGATTACATTTAGACCAAACTCCCTCAATTTTTAGAGCCATAAATACAATTTTTAAATAAAAATAATTTGTGTAAATATGAGAAAATTTATAACAAAGGATTATTGTAACATACAATACTTAACATAAAAATGGCTTTATGATAATTTATACTTAATAATATTTGTTTATATTAAATTAATTATATGACTAAAAACAAATTCTTCAAAAATACGCAGTCGTATGATAAATTAAAAAGTTTATAATGTATTTACTAATTTATTTATTACACAAAACAATGACTATAAGTGCGTTGATCAATGCTCATTTATTGTTGTAATCATTGCATAACCATTTTGTTTCATTAGTCAATATGAAATTTCTTTTAATATCTTAAATATACCAGTATATTTGCTCAGAATACTAAGTTTTACAGATAGTAAATTACAAGTAAATTACATTTACGTTAAAGTAAATTATTTTAAAGTAAAAATTACGTTGAAGTAAATTATTTTAAAGTAAAATAATTACGTTAAAGCAAATTATTTGAAAGTAAAAAATTTATTAAAGTAAATTACAGAGACTTTGTAGGTTTATTTGATAGATACCAGTTATAAAGACTTCTGAAAATTTCATGTTTATATATCATTTACTTTTTTTGTTATCTAATGGACAGTAAGGTCAAAATGAGCGAAGTGAGAAATGCATTTAAAAATTAAAGTTACGAAAATAATACAAAAAAATATCATTAACCTTGTTAAAAAGCTCCATGTTTGTACGTTATTCCTTCCTTTTCAAGGGCTATATCCTCTTTTTTTTTTCTCATTCGTTTGCCCTTCTTGCATCTCGACTCTTCAGGTCCATCTGCAATTCGGCCGCTTTCACGCTCTTGACATCAGCATCCAATGCAGCTTCTGTAGCATAATGTCCAGTAATAATGTTCAGTGTTTTCATAAGTCTTTCTTCTCTTATTTCCCTCATTAAACACAATCACAGCTTCACTTACTGCAATGTCAACTATTTTCTTTCCATAACCTGAAATTATAGGGAAATAGCGCCAAACCGTCACCAATATATTTTACATAGAGCAGATTTAACTTTGCCTGCGAACGTTGGAATATATTCAACATTCTAGTGACTTCAATTTTACTCCGATGATCCTGAATGAGTTTTGAGGCACTCGTGCCGTTATACCCTATTTTTTGCTGATTTGTCTTGGCAAATCTTGCAAGTAGTGGATAGAACTTCCGAGTCCAGAACGTTTTCTTGAGTCCAGTGCCATTTTCACTACCAATAATTGTGCATACACCAGCTTTCGATGAATGGCCACGTGTTTTCCACGGCGCATCTCCACTTACGATCACATCATTGTTGATTTTTGTTTTATTATTTTATTTCTGGACTTTTTTTTTTAATATTTCCCAATCATTTTTGGTTTTGGTTCTCATAAATTCTATATATGCTTTATTTTTACTTTTTAATTTTTTTTGATCAGTTTTCCAAACCATGGTTTATCTAAGTATTTTGTTGTTTTGATCTCCTTATATACAAAACATTTTTCCTATGTAATCATCAATGTATCCATAAATGTATCGTACAATTCATTCCCACATTTTTATTTAGTATTTATCAATTGATATCTATTAATAATTTGCCAAATTTTTCTATACTTCTCCTGGAAGATTTCTTGTTTTTGTATTTTGTTGTTAAGAAATTTTTTCATTTATCAATATTCTTAGTATTGGTTTATGATTACGTGTGTGTTTTTAATATTTTTTTCTTCAATCTGTATGTTTATAAAGCATAAATCTATTATACTTTGTGATCTATCATCTACCCTTGTTGGTTCTTTCATTTTATTTTCAAATCCCAATGATTCTATGTGGTCTAATAATTTTCCTTTGTTTACATTTTCATTTTTCATTCTGATATTAAAATCTCCTATTACCAATATCTTATTTATAAAATTATTTTGAAGAATGCTTATTTACAAGGTTCATAAGGAAATTATTTATCTGTCCCTGTGGTGGTCTATATAAAACCAAAATTTTTAAATATCTTATTACCCCTATCATCTCCATCTTCCACCATAATTAAGAATTCCGCAATTATTTCACTGTCAATTTCGTTTTTTACATAAATGGATACATTTCCTTTTTTTGTTAACTCTGAACATTGCATTTTCGTAATATCCGTTTATATTCAGGTTTACACCTCCTTTTTCCATGTCTCTGTAATAATTAGTATTTCAGATTGGTCATTCTCTTGGATTATTCTTCAGTTATTGCGATTTTATTCTTTAAGCTTTGAGCGTCCACGTAGAAGATTTTGAGTTAGTTGTTCGTTAATAGTTTATTGTCTTTTATTTTTTCTAGCTGTCCATTTTTATTTCTTGATTTTCCTGATGGTATTTTATTCTATTGTGTATATTATCGATTTTTCATTTTAATTGTTTGCAATTTGATGTTACGTATTTCATATATCTTCGAGTTTTCTTTATCCCTTATTTTTACTCTTCCATACACAGTCCATACATATTTCCATTTATATTCACATTTAATTTTTACAGCTTCATTTAATAGATATTTGCTTAGACTCGTTAAATATTCATTTATACATATTTTGTTCTGTCTAGTCTCTTTTCCCTCTGTTGCAAATATTTTATGTGTATTTCTTTCTTTCTATTTCTCCAGATTTCATTCCTTTTCTTAACATTTGCAACTATCACAATGATGTTTTCACCCCTTCCTCTATGTGCAGCTTGCATATCGTCCTCTTTTAATTAAATATTCATATCATTACAAATCTTGCTTATTATTCCTTCACAGTTTTTGTCTTTAAGCAGAGAAACACCAGTAATTACTAAACTTTGTCTTCGTATATACTGATCATTGTTATTTATATCTGCGATCATATTTCGATTTTCTTCTATAAGTGTATGAATATTATGATTGTTTTCTTCACTCAATTCTTTCAGATTACCTGTTTTGTTTAACAATTCATTTTTGAGATCCATAAGTTCTTTTTTATTCTTTCTATTTTCCTCCTTTATTATTTCAAATTCTCTCGTTATGTCTTTAAAAGCTGCAATCATTTCGTTCATCGTTTCTGAAATGCAATCTACCCTATCAGATAATTCGGTATATTTTTCCTTCATTTCATTACTGTCCTCTAGCATATTACACTTTACATCCCTTAACGCATTCATTATTTGCTTATGTCTTGCCTCCATGTCCGAGGTGTTCTGACATTCCTCCATTTTCCCCTTTGTTCTTTCTTTATATCCTTTTATTTCTTTTATTATCCAAATTTTCATTATTCTCATACATCCGTATGATTTTTTTTTCTTTTCACAAATTCCAGACTTGCTGTTTTTGACGAGTTTTTCGTTTCAATTCAACACCAATATCTCCGACTTAGCAAATTTTCTTCACCCTGTAGATAATACTAATGGCAATACCCCACTCTATCAATATTTCCAGTAATAGCAGTCAAACAAATAAAAAGGAAAGCTGTACATTAAACAAGAGTACAGCCCAAAATGAAATAACTGAGTACAGAACTATTAAGTGCAGTTAAGCTTCAGCAATGCTTTACGTAGACATATGAAAGCAAATTGTTAGCAATAATTAGTTGTAGTAAAACATATGAAGCCAAAAGAAGCTAATTGAGAATAAATGGCAACCTTGAAACCACAATACAAATATTGATCATTAGAACATCGTTCAAAAATAGGAAAGTGCAAATTTAGAGTACTTGACAGTGCCAGATCCGTGCAAACTTGACACCAAAAGAAAACGCATGAAAGCTTCTCATGATCGAATAAAATTTAAAATTTCTAATATGTGTTTAATATGAGTTCGGTCAGAGTTTTCCTAAGACTAATTATTTTATTTCTTTCAATACTTTTACTCGTGCTAGTCACATATTCCACATTTTCAATATTTCCCTTAATTTATTTCAACTTCATTCAAAAATGAACTGAAAACACCATATATTTTAATTGCAAGAGGTACACTTTAACCTTTAAAATTTTATCAAATATTTCAGTTTTTTAAAAAATCAGCCCCTTTGACAACACAAGAATAAATTTTAACGTTTTAATTAAATTTTATGGCCTGTTTCTGAAAATTTCTAATACTGCCTGCGAAGCACCAGTAGTTTAGAAAATCCCTTTTTATTAAGCAATAAAAATAATTGGTTTTGTCTCAGTTACTAATAGAGCATGTAATTACGAAAGCAAACACGACGCAACTTCAGCAGAGCAATCCGGAGAAAATTTTAACAAAGTTCTGGGAAGAAAGATCGTTACTTCAGGAAATTGATTTAGAGCAGAGGGAAGGTCAGCATATCAGTCGGAGCGTCATTATTTTAAGCAGATAGTGTTCTGATACTTTGATACATTGCCTCTAATTCAATCACCAGTGGTGATTTATTTGTTATGGAGAAAGGAATAATTCAACAACACCCTTTTACTTAAATAATGATCTGTGAATATTATTGGTGAGAGCGCGAAGTGTTTGCTTTTTTTCGCACTGCTGAGTTTCCTGTTCACATTTGAAAGCAACAAAAATTCACCCTCGTTTTTCATTCCACGGACTGGTTTTTTCGCCATAATTTTATTTCATGACACTAACTTTCATAGATCGTCGAGTTGGATGCAATGATAAACGAGCCACACTGGCAGGAGTCGATTCAAGAAGAGACGGTTCGGCCAGTGACAGAAAAGGATTACTCTCCATTCCAAATCTCGGAAACGGATGACAAAACAGTCATATGAATTTGTTCTGACGTCTCTCATATATATATAGAATTCAAAGATAAACCATTGCTAAGTTTTTAGTTCACGAAGCCTTTTTAGATATATTCTGTATAGTTTTGAGTGTGACATACCTGCATCTAAATACCGAGTTTCGTTTTTTTTTGTTGTTGATTTCACCATTTTGCTCTGTTTACAGTATTACAATAGAAGTCTATTTCCAATGCACACGTGTAAGTTAAACTTGGAAATAAACAACATCAGGTGATAGGACTTCTTCGTTACAGCAGTTATTCGCTAGAACTGCTTTGTATAAACATATACGTATATTATACATTAAATAAAACTAATCAAAACCATTTGTTTGGTATAACCGTGAATTTGTTATGTGTTTGTCATGACATTGCATTTTTTATATATGTGTTGGTCAGAATAGTAAGTTTGTGTATTACGTTTGCTATATATGTCTGCCGTTATCGGGAAAATTTTTTGTCTCTGTCAGAACTGTGAATTTGTTATATACGTCTTTGCTATAACCGTGAATTCCTTAGTATTTAGTTACATTACATGTATGTGTATATATATATATAATATTTTACTGGCATCGAGTAAAAAAAATTGGACGACTGAGCTACTTGTACAACAAAATATCCTTTAATTTAGCGGTATACTTACATTCTATTGATAACTACCAGGTTTAAAACGCATAATCTATCAGTGCTCACTTTAATTAGCTCCGTATAGTTAGTTGAAGGACAACATAGAGTATTTTAATTTATCATCTAATATAATTTTTGAATAGTAAGGAAAAGTTAAATGAACCAATATGTAAGTTTATTGTTCCCAGTTTATTTGAGAAACTGGGCTTGCCATTTCTGGTGTAATTAGATAAGCATTCATAAGCACTGGAATAAAACGTGGATCATATATATTTTGATATAGTTTTATTGTTATTGATAAGCACTGGAATAAGACGCAGCTTATATATATATTTTAATAGTTTTAAAAACAACTATCAAATGCTCAGAGAAGACTAAAAAAATAGCTCTTGGGAAAATTAGTTCTTGTTTTATACAAGCAAAACAAAAAACAAAAAAAAAACCCGCTGAAATGTTACGTGTATCAGCAATATAAATAAAACAAATTTTAATCCACGAGGTAGTTTTTCCTCTAGAGATTGCAAGAGAACGTCGTCATAAAATAACGTTCTTATTTCAATTACCTTATCGATGTTTTTCCTACTACACTAGATTTAGCCATTCTTGTGATTTGATCCCTATATCCAAAAAATATTAACTGCGCTTCATCCCCACTTCACCATTATATTGCACTGTGAAATAAAGAACTGTTTCCGTATTCAATTTCCGAATCTTTGTTTTCTCAGCTAGGGTAAGTTGGGGTGTTCTTTGCCCTTATAATTTTATTAAATGGTAACACTGAAACGATTTAAGTCAAAAATTAATATATTCACCTAAATTCCTTGGCAATCACTATATTGCCACAGGCATATATTGATGCAAATAAGAGCATGTAAGAATAAAGAGTAATATGCCTGTTTCTTCCTAAATGTTAGGGTCTTACCTTCACAGCAATAATAAAATATAAATTTTAGATCCTGGCCCAGCATTCATTGCTTTTGGACCATAAAGCTTAAAAACAAAACAAAACAAGACAAAAACAAATAACATACATTTCGTTATTTTTCATCCTTATCTGTGTTCTGCATTTATTTGAATGATTTTCCACGAATTTTCTAAGGACCCGGTCTATGCACCTTATGGAAGTGGTAAAGGGACCTGGGGCCCCTTAGAATTAGCCCCCACACCCGATCGACACGTATGGCAGTCTTGCCTATATCGGTGACATAAACATTTTAATTAACAGGGGCGAGAGATAGAATTGGGAAGGAAGAAGCCGAAAATATCAAAACCGCAACTCATTGGCAAATGGCAATATTTAGCTTTCTTTCCGCTTCATGGAGTGACTGAACCTCATTTGTGTACATTTCGATCAAGCCTTCATCCATTTTGCCAGATTTATAAAGTGTGCTGTCCAAATTAAAGTACCGTATGTGTTATTAATGTGTATAAGGTGATACGTTTCCGCGTCAGACGTTTCCTCTTGTCGAGTAAGCTTTTCGTGAAGCATTACTTTGCTTGCTTTTCGAAATTTGGTTAACAAATAAAAATCTAGAATTAGGACAGTATTTAATAGAAAATCCAACGTCTCCATCGAAAACTTGTAACTTCAATAGAATCGTCAGAATTCGATACCTCTCTATTTTAATTTTTCTTGAACTCTCGCTTAAACAGATCACCTTCCAAACGCCTCATTCTATCCTTTCAACTTAGGTTCCATAACTACTTTATTCCATAATTTCATTCAGGTATTTTTCAATTAACATGCATTCTTCTTTCCTTCTACGACAAATCGTTCTATTTCTCACAGTAAAACTAGTTTTAACGAAAGAAAAATAGACGATGTTCGCGAGTCTAATATCGAACATATTTGAGGGACCCTATTAGGATACGAAAGGTCACTTTCGTTTTCACGAAAGGTTTATGAACGTTAAACTCCCTGCTGTTGAAATTTTTGCTCTCTTGCTTTAGCAGCGTCCGGTTCTTTCTCAGTTCTTGTTCTTCTCTTGGTGAACGGTAATATTTGACATACCCAAGTCGACAATTTTAAATGAAAAAGTCAGACGGTCGCAAATTTGGTATCGAATACAGGAACCTATCTGTTACCGACTTCCCTTAGGGGCCCATTTCTTCCCAATATCTTAGGGCCAATAAACTCCTTTATACGGCGATAATCGAGAATGAAACCCAAAGTTCATGCCCAGACATAGAATGCTTTATTTTTATAATATCACAAATTATTTTACCATCACTATCAATGACTTGTGGGTAATTTTCTCTGGCATTTTGACGCATCCATCCAGTGCCTATCAATATTCTGTCTTGAAGAGGTATTACCAGAATGAGATGACTGCTCTCTCTTTGTATAGGATCGGTTATGGCATAGTTAGACGGTGAAAGGTTCGTAGTTGCTAATTATTATTATTTGCTGACGCATTACCAACTACATTAGGCGATGGCATAATTGTGGCTAAATAATAATACCCGCCGATTATATATAAACTGGTAATTGAACACATAATGAAATTATAGTCAATATGAAAACTATTCACAGAAAACTTTTTCACATAATATTTTCAGTATAGCCAGATTGTATTATTTGATGTAGAAAAATATGGTCAAAGGAAAAACCATACTTTTTGGGGGAAAATACTTCTTAAAAATTTTCAGAAAGTACTTAAACTGAAAAATACATGTTCACATCTCTCACATATTAACTATTTTTCGGTTAACTATGTTTTCGTTTGGGCGGAGCATTCATATTGTACTTTCTCAATTCAATTCTACCACGCTGTTACAGGTTTTGACACATACAAATGGACAAATAAAGGACCGTTGTGTACTCCAACTCTGCGTTGCCATCAATATTGTGAAGCGACATTTATACAGGTGAAGATCAATATTGAACCTTAAAATTTGTGCTCTTCGTATGCGCTACATCTTTTAAAATATTCATAGCCTATTAGTTCCGATAAAATGTGATAGTATCTACAACGAAACGTTAATTTTGAGATATTCAATTGCCCCACATTCCATATTTGCAGGTGATGCAATTTAAAATCAGCGGCGGATATCCAAAACCGAGGATAGTACCGAAATTTGTATATTAGTTGTTTTCGTTTCCATAAATATCAGCAAGAAAATTTAATTTATGCCAAAGTAAGACCTTGCCAACATTAAGTAGAGTATATTTCACATTATTGTACTTGTACTTTTCTCTCAATTTTAAAATTTTTTTAAATATATCGTAACTCTCAAGAGACTGTAGTTCAATGAAATTTCTTTGTACGAACAACGTAATTTTCATTGCCTTACATTCCCTTTTAATATTTGTACATTTAAAATCCCTACATAGGTTTGGTGACATTAGAGGGTTACCTGAAGTGACCTTTCAACTGCGACATAAAACGGTGATGTCTCAATTGCGACATATATATCGCAATTAAGAGATCACTTTCAGGCTAGCCCTCTAATATCATATATTTTACGCAGGGACTTTAGTTATACAAAAATTTATAGGAAATGTGCCAGATGGGCATATGGTCAAATTAACGAATAATGTTGTAATGTTTAAAACGTTGAAACTAAAGATTTATCCAAGTTCAGCAAAGAAGGGAATTTTCAAAGTGAAAAACTGAGAAATAAGAATAAGAGCTGTGGAAAAAATTCAATTTTTTCACTCGCATTGGTGTATAGCCTTTGCAACAAATATTGCCAGAGGCTAACTGGCGTCTGATAGTCGCTTTTAAAATATTTTCAACAAAAAAATCTGACCCGGCTTCCAAAAAAGCTGTTGACAGAAATATTATTGGTATTCCCATGGCTGCCCTTTTCTGCATTTGGACGTCGTCATTTGCCAAAAGCTACTTCTCCTTAGAATTTTGAAAATAGCTTTTGCTTTCATATTCAGATTATTTCTTTGACATTAGTAGCCGGGCAAATTTCTTTTGGCGTTGTCCCATGATAGATGATATCATGCTCTTTCTGATATTCCTGTTCTCTGTCATTATATTCTCGTTCCATGATACAGCCTATCTGCTTATAAACTGAGAATATACTTCCCAGATAACTACAATAAAATACCACGACCTCGCACCTATCCTTTGAACCTCTAGAAGTGATATCATACTTGCTGAAATTTTTTTATATCACAAAAGTTTTGAAAAGCTCTCTCTACTCCAAATCAATAAAAATTCACTTAGCGAAAACTCTAGTACCATGAAAGCAAAAATCAATTTATTCAAGTGGATTTTCCTGTTCATATGCAAATATTCTTTTAGAACACCACCTTTGAAACTCTGTCCTTTAAAAGAAAATTACTTGCAGTTTTTAATTCTTTTTTTAATTAATATATACCCGCACAGCCGATTTGGGAATAAACATTTAATCCCAAATCGGTCCAATCCAAATCCAAAAATAATTTTACAATGACGAAAATATCAGCTAAAGCTATGCTCTTAATGATGAACCTTCATAGAAGTCGGAATACCTTTATACCGCTATAAAATATATCATGAAATAAACTAGAATTTCAGAATCGAAATTGCGGTCCCTGAAATTTTATAGGCTGTGTGCTTTGAATTTGGTGGAGAGGAAATATTCAATTTAAAGTTGTTTTGAATATTAATACATTCCCCGTGTTGCAATCTACAAATTCTTTCATTTTATAAATTAGGATTAAAAAAAGAAATCCAGAAACGGACAAATTGAGAGAAAGTCGATAGAATCGGGAAGCGAATATTGATTGAATTCCCAAACGAAATCTTTTCGACACATTGTAAATCAATTTTCAATCGATTTTATCTATCTTATCGCACAGATAATTCATCTGGCTACATTTATTAGATGCCTTTCGTTTTCTGGAGTATGTCGTCTGGTATAGCGTTTGCAAATAATCGAAAAGAATTTCCCATGAATTGAACGTTGGATTTGAATTATTAGAATAATAGTAAATTCAGAACTCGAACTCATATCAACATTGGAAATAGCGCTCATTCATCCTTATTATGTTACTATATTTATTATATATTATGTGACGTTATAAGCGATAAATTCATGCTGTTGGTGTATGATATTTAATTTCGTAAACTGTTAGATTATATACCTGCACATTATTATTTTATAAGCTCTTATATTTTGGTATAAGGTGCAAATCAATGCAGCGAGAAATTTGAATATAACTAACAAATGGAGCAATAAACCAATAAAGATATTTATTTGTTACCAAATATTATGAGAATAGATCTATAATGAACTGGCTTTGTGTGTGTGCAGGGAAATATCATAGAGAACTATAGGAAGAAGAAGAGTATGGATGGATCATTTAAAGAATTGGACTAAGTTAAGCACGGAAGATAGTATCAATGTCAGTAGAGACAGGAAAATGTGGTTTATAGTGGCCGCCAACCTCCGAATCGGAGAAGGCACTTGATGATGAATTGATTGAATTGATGATGATGATGAAATCTATAGTTTGTTTTCGAGTATTATGACCCGAGTATTATGTATGATACAGAAATTCTTAGGTACATAAAGAAAAATGCCACTATTCGTATGTGGAGAGAAGACTCCAGATTTTGACGTATTATTCCACTTGTCACTAGGAAAAATTCGATTGGATACAGCACTTTCATAATATAAATACTATTAAAATATGCAGCATTTTCATAATATAAATTCTATTAAAATATGCAGCACTTTCATATTATAAATTCTATTAACCTGTTAACCGGGGAATAAAATTTTGTGAAACTCGTTTCACACTGGGGACTTTTTTTCACAGTGATAAGTAATGTCATCACACCATCACGCTAGGATTAAATATATAAGAACTACATAAAACGTAATGCGTTCAACATAATACGGTTAATTTTAATGACGAAAAATGTCGTCATTCGCATTTTGGTAGTCTTCCGGGCATGACGAAAAATGTCGTCATACCCAGTTAACAGGTTAAAACATGCAATTTCATAATATAAATTCTATTCAAATATACTATATCTTATAGAAGAAATATAATTACATTCTAAAATTTGGAACTTAGTAACAACTACTTGGTTACTGCTCATATAGTTTCTATTTCTATATAACATGATTGACACGACATTTTACATCGCTAAAATCGCATTATATTCTCAATTACGTCAGAGTATAGAACGCAAAATTTGTCATTCTGAGTGAACTGAAGATTTTAAAAAAATTGCGGAAAACTAGATAAAAAATATAAGTAAGAAAATACAGTGACTTATATTATAAAAATACATAAAAAGTATATTAAATAAATACTATTTACTCTCTGATTTACTGAATTTGTTCAGAAAATTACATCTTTATATGCTTCTGTGGTGGTGTGCAGTGGTAACGCGTTCGCATAATATACGGTTATGCCAATTTTAACCCCCAAATGTTCCAAAAAAAGAATGTTTATAGACTATTTGCTCACGGTATCAGGGGGTTTGTTTCCATAGACATTAAAAGACCGATTCCTCGGAAAGCTGAAGATCAATACGCAACATGACCCTTGTTGTTTTTACTTCATAAAATGAAGAAACATTATGGTTGAAGGTTTCTCTGCTTGGCCCACCTTCAGTCAATATGAAGATGCCACCCAACAAAATTTTACAAATAGCGAATTTTCTGCTATAATTGTTTTTTATAAAAACTCTCCAAAATCGCAAATTTCGTGCTCAGAACACGAAACATATTTACTCAGCTCTAAAGCTGATAAAAAACATTGCAATTACAACTTCTCTGTAAATTCGTAATGGGAACAAAAGTTGTTTTCGTCGCTTTCAAAAAAATCTGTTGATGAAATTTACTGCTCTTAGTAATGCCTTTCTTTGCGTCAATTAACGCAGTAAAAAGCCTACTTAATGGTTCTTACCAATAGAATAAAAAGGAAGAGAGAAAGCTATTCACACAATTTATAAACTAAAAAAGCGTTATTTAAAAGACATTACTGCTTCAGATTTAGCCAATCGGTTTTTCGGGAATGGTGTAGATAGCTATTTACAAATTACATCATTTTTTTAAGTGGCTTTGGTTACTTAGAAAATCAATGCATGAACAAAGTCTCAGTTTAGTCCTGCATTCCGCTATTCAAAGGCATTGTGTGTCTTTTAAAGGTAGTTGGTATCCCCCACCTGGTCATATTGCTCTCTACGCTGCAATTTCTCAGACCGCCCCTTCGTTGGAATTTCATTAAATACAGAAATTAATCTTGAACTCAGTCACGACATTCCTCACTAATTATACTTTTCTTCTGATTTCATTATATATACATTAAACGTTAGTTTCTGCATTGATTTCAAGTCCGAAGGAAGAAGGAAAAGCATCAGTCTGGGAAAGGGAGAAGGAGAAAAATAAAAGAAAAAATAACTCTTTTACACACTATTTATTTCTAAGGGAAAAGACCATGCGGAAAGCAACATCCCATGAATAATGCAATGAAACTAAGAAAATTTGGGAAATAAATTCTCTAACTCCGTAAGACCTGAACCAGAAGCAAAATCAACAACCAAAGAAAAGGACAAATACAAGAAGAGAATTCGTTTCAGAATAAAATCGCAAAGAATTGGAATAAAGCAACTGCCATTACATATTACATACAACTGTCTATTTTTTACGCTTGACAATGTTCTAGGCGTTATAGAGTGTAATTATCTAATGTCTAATAATGAATAGTCTAGCTAAAGCTCAAGAATTTTTTCAGGCTTGATTAAACTTTGACAGCTGTATTAAGTCCGGATCTTCTCTAGTTCAAACTTTTTCTGCTTCGAGAGCTTTACAAAAGATTTTCATTCAACTAAAGTTAGGACTAGTTTAAATTTTTGGCAGAGAGAGAAAATTGTGTGCTGGGCTTCTATTGAGTCCAATTTGAAAATAATTGGCTGTGTACTACGAAAAGCTAAATCGCATACCGCGCGTTTTCGCATAGAGATAACACATTTTAGGGCCTGGGGCATAGGCTCAGCGAAAAACTTTAATCGTATAATAAGCATAATTTGTAACTAAGAATAACAGGTTACGGGTCCAGACTGGATCTGCTAAACTGCTTAGGGACACACAAATACTGTTCCTAGCACATAATCCGTTATCTCATTATCATATTCAACCATTATCTATCCACTGCTGGATGAAGGTTTCTCACAATGCTTTCCACACAAGTCTATCCTGGGCCATTCGTTTCCACGTCACCCCAACCTCTTTTCTTATTTCATCCACCCATCTAGTTTGAGGACGTTTTCTAGGTCTTCGGTGGTCTCTTGGAATCCAGTTCAGAATTTCTGTTGTCCATCGTTGATCAGATCTTCTTGCAATATGCTGAGTAGGACGGCTCGAAAAAATCGAAGTGTCTTAGATCTTTTTGCGGTAGTGCAGAAAAGTTGTGAACTCTCATCATTAAAAGGTATGCAAAATCTTATAACTCTGAATTGATATCTTATATCGCCTCAATTTGCCTAAAATCGTGAAAATTGGACTAAAAATGCTCAAAATTCAAAAATTAATAAATAATCGCAAATTTCGTTGATCGATTTGCGGTAGTGCTTAAAAGTTAACACTTTTTAACAACAGCACCTGTACAGAATTTTAGAATTATAGGTTGATATCTTCTGTCGTATCAACTGCACCAAATTTTGGAAATTGAAGGCAAATTTTTAAATGAATACACGTTACACTTCTCATTTTAATGCGAACAAAAACTTTATTCCACCATCCAAACATACAAATTACAAACCATTATTGCTTTTGTAATTTATAATTATAATTTAATACCTTCTGTCGCGTTCTCGAATTTTTGGCGCCGTCCTGTCTACTTGCCCCACAAGAACCGGTTTCTGCGTGTCGTAACCTGTTTTAAAACGTTTAGTTGATAAAGCAGTAGCAGTATCCTTTCAGTTATCGGGCGATCTTTACACGTGCAACTGCAGTCGTTCATGTTGTATGTAATGTTTTGTTTTGTCGTTCTATAAGAAATTTGTCTAATAGTTTTGTGTATCTCATCAGTATTTTTAGTACGAGATATTGGTCAATATTAGAAATGGCAAAATCATCGCAGTCAAAGTTTTCATGTCGGCAAATGTTGCAATGCCCTGTTTTTGGATCACGAAGGATTTTTTACGTATGCTCCCAACGCATGAGGACATCATAAGTTGTTGCGCTTATGAGAGATGTTGTATCAGTTGCGAAACTTATGGGAACAAAGAACCATGCTTTTTAGTTATTGCAGAAACTGTTTCCTTTGAAGATTGAAAATTTATACCTCCATGCATCCGTTCCTTCAATTTCATATAAATGTGTTTGTGATATGATACTCTCATACCATGGAAAATATCGATCGATCATGAAAAATATAAAACGTGTGAAAAAAGCAAGACTACTCGAGAAAATGTTAAGAACTTTAAAATGCAAGCAAAAAAAAAAAAACTACTTGACATATCTGCTTACAAATGCGCGATTTTTTCGGAGTAAATCTGTTCGAATGAAAACGAAGTTCCTGAAAACGAGCAGGCGAATTTATTGACCAAAGAACTGAAAGAAAAATGTTCATCGGAAGTGTTGATGTTCCAGAAACAAAACGGCTCAAGAAACGCCAAATGCGCAAAGAACAGGACAGTATTCGTTCTTCAAAACAGGTATCTTATGATTCAAGCTACTATTCAGTGGGAAATGAAGGGGAAATTGAAATAGAAGACACGATGAGATGGAAACGGAGGAATACCAGGAGGGCACCAAAGACGTATGTTACACAACATCTGCAAGCAAATATCTTCAGCAGCCGACTTTGAGTACGCAAATACGTTTAAAACTGGATAAAACAGTTCTTGTCGGTCACAGATATGGTGTGTCCAACAGAGCCACGGCTGCTATTGCATCGAGTGTTATGCAAGATTTGGGTTTAATATCTGAATCAGACACCAGCCTCGTCACAGACAAAAGTAAAATATCGAGGGAAAAATCAAGAATTAAAAAAGAATTGGTCTCAAAATCAAATGAAAATCGTTCTACTCTACCGGGCCTTTATTTTAATGGACGGCATGACAAAACTTTAGCAACCGAAATACTCAAGAACAAGCAGTTCCAAAGAACAATTGTAGAAGAGCATTACTGTATTGTATTGGAGCCTGGTTACACATACATGGGGCAAGTGCCACCTGAAAGTTTATCTAGTCTTGATATATTCAGCAGCATTTACGAATACGTGACCAATGCGTTATTGGATGATTTTAGCAATCTTATTGTTCTCGGGTGTGACGGTACGGTCGTGAACATTGGAGCGTTTAATGGTGTAATTCGCAGGCTTGAATTGAAACTTCAGAGATCAATCCAATGGATTGTCTGCTTACTTCATTTCAACGAGTTGTTATTACGACACCTATTTTAGTACATATGCGGAAAGTCTTCTGGTCCCACGTCTTATACCGGAGACATTGGACGGAACCTGAAAGGATGGGAAAAGCTTCCACTTGTTGCTTTTAATAGTATTGATTGAGACTTGTCAGGCATTGATCCCACCGCCCTAAGTTCTAATCAGAAATACTTCTTAAACATTTGAACCGCGATGAGTTCTGGCGTTTGTTCTTCAGATCTAGCTAAGCGTCAACCATCAACGTTGAATTCGGCCCGCTGGCTAACAACTACAAATCGAACACTGAGGTTTCATACATCTACATCAGACAACCCAAATGAGTTGCTGACTTTGGTTGGGTTCATTCTAAGAGTCTATGCACCTTCATGGTTTCGAATTAAGATTCATCATTCCATAAAGGACTGTACTAGACACCTGTGGCATTTCATCAGCTCATCTCGGTACTTGACTAAGAAGTATCCTGACATAATCGAACCAGTAACTTCTCGCAGCGCTTACTTTGCGACTCCAGAAAACATGCTTTTGGCCATGTTAACTGATGAGAGATGCCATATTAGGCATTCAGCATGCTGCAATCTTCAATAATTGATTTCTTGTTTGCCAGGATATAGTCAATTTCACTAGTTCCCCCATTTGGGTGTTTCCATGTCCATTTTCTTTGCGGTTTCTTCTTAAAAAATGAATTCATGATGCTAAGGTTTTCAGCTTCTGCAAATTCGATGAGTTGATCGCCACGTTCATTCCTTTCCCCATATCCGTATTTACCAACCGATGTCTCTCCTTGTTCCTGTTGTCCAATTCTTGCATTGAAATCCCCCATGATGAGCTTGATATGTTGTTTCCCTTTGGTGTGTAACTCTTTGATTTCTTCATAAAATTCTTCAACCTCTTCGTCGGTATGGCTTGATGTTGGTGCATATACCTGTACTATCTGAAGTTGGTATCGCTGGGTTAGTTGAACAACGAGCCTCGCTGCTCGATCTGACGTGCTTTCGACTTCAAGAAGGTAGTCTTTAATTCTTTTGTTGATTAAGAAGCCAACACCACTTGTTCTTCCAGTTTCCGTTCCTCTATAATAAAACAAATGTCCACTTTTAAGTTCCACCAACTCTTCACCTTTTCTTCTAACTTCACTGAGTCCTACAATGTCCCATTTGATCTTGTCAAGTTCTTCTTCCAATTCTTGAAGTTTTGCTTCAGAAGCAAGGGATCGTCCATTATACGTTGCCAAGGTCAATAACAAACGGCAGCCTGGGCCATTCCAGTGATTCTTAGCACCCCCTGCTTTCATGCCACACTGACCGCTGCCTTGATCAGGAGCACTCCAGCACCTGGAGACTAGGGGCCATGGTTTCTGGTGTGTCAACATAATGGAGGAATTAGCCATAATTTCACCACGCTGGCTAGACGGGTTGGTGAATTAGCCCTCCCCTTCCGCCTTTCTATCCGTGCAGCAAATATTAATTTGCCACATAAATAGAAAGCTCAGCCTGCACCACTTGAAGGCGGGGTAGGACACTAGGTTACTGGCCTGGCCGGTTCCACACATCGTCACATACGTTCAGCGTGTGGGTCTCCTTCCAGTTAGATACCAGCAACCCTTTTGCAGGCCAATCCGTTATCCATTGTATAGTAAAAAATCGGTTCAAATTTTGCTGGTGAGCAGAGCTTGCCATCTTTCTTACTGTTTTGCATTTCGCGGTTTAGATCCCGCCAAAAAATTTATGGAAATTGGGGTAGCATAACCTTTTCAAATCTTGTTCTGCCAGAGAAACATAAACGAAGTAACAAAATGGAATGGAATTAACAGAGATAACCAGTGCTCGATTAAGACATACGGGGGCACAGTATTAGTTGGGCGCCCCTTACTCGTGGTGGCAGAATTAGAAGGGGGGTCTAAAAGCATATAGAAAAAGTATTTATATATACATTCTAAACCGCTTCAGATTTTTAGTAAACTATCCAAAATAGCCCAAAAAATAAACTTTTACCTAAAACTTTTCTAGATACTGATCAAAAGTGATAAACCAAAAGTCAGCTTAAATGTTATTTGGGCCCCTCCTCCTTTCAACTGGGGGGGGGGGCACTGGGCCCAGTCGGTAATCAGGCCCTGAATACAACTGAAGAAAGTAGGCAATGTTCTTAATTTATGTAAAATCTGAAACACGGCGGACTAAACAAAATATACAACTAGCGAAGCAAAACATCCCGTAAAAGCATACTTTTACAATAAGCAACATCATCCCGCAAAAGCATACTTTTACAATAAGGCAACATCATCCCGCAAAAGCATACTTTTACAATAAGCAACATCCATCCCGCAAAAGCATACTTTTACAATAAGCAACATCATCCCGCAAAAGCATACTTTTACAATAAGCAACATTCATCCCGTAAAAGCATACTTTTACAATAAGCAACATCATCCCAATTGGTCTTAAGAATTTTGTGCAATATTGTGGTTAATATACCTAAAGTGTGTTAGTCTGATTCGAATCTGAAATTTGGTTGAGATAGCTGAATTTAAAAAGGTGAGTTGACAAACGCTGGATGAACAAAAAAAAGGAGTTTAGTGGTAAAAATTTTAATGGAAATAAAAAGAACGGATAAAAATAATTTTAGAAAAAATTAAATAGCATTTATGTTACGGACAAAATAATTTCTTCAGATCTTCACTCTTTCTTTCGACATTCTCTTTTCATAAAATAAATATTACTAAAATGCAAACAACCAATATTTTTGCAGTTTTTCATATAACAAGCACAAACATAGATTATTATCCAACGACATATGAGAGACAGTGTGTGTATATTGCAAAATGTACTGAAACTTCTTAAGATCTTATTTTGATTTGACTGTTTAAGATCAAGATCTGGCTTTGATCTTGCTATTTAAGATCTGATTTTGATTAGCGTATTTAAAACTATTTTATGGTAATACAGAACACCAGTACCTTATCAGTGGATATTGTTGTACATTAAAGACTTCTGTGCAACGCTGATATTTGAACTGGACAGAAAATTTAGTTGAAGTTAAAATTAATTAGATTATTAAATTAATATTAAATTAACGTTAAATTAAATTAATATTAAGTTAAATTAATGTTAAATTAAATTAATGTTAAATTAAATTAATGTTGAATTAAATTAATGTTGAATTAAATTAATGTTGAATTAAATTAATGTTGAATTAAATTAATATTAAGTTAAATTAATGTCAAATTAAATTAATGTCAAATTAAATTAATGCTAAATTAAATTAATGTCAAATTAACGTTAAATTAAAATACTATTAAATTAACGTTAAATTAATTACTATAAATTAACGTTAAATTAAATTACTATTAAATTAACGTTAAATTAAATTACTATTAAATTAACGATTAAATTAAATTACTATTAAATAACGTTAAATTAAATTACAATTAATTAACGTTAAATTAAATTAATATTAATGTTAAATTAATATTAAATTAAATTGTTAAATTAATGTTAAATTAATATTAAAATAATGTTAAATGAATGTTAAATTAATGTTAAATTAATGTTAAATAATGTTTCATTAAATTAATATTAAGTGAATTAATGTTGAATTAAATTAATTTGAATTAAATTAATGTCAAATTAAATTAATGCTAAATAAATTTAACGTTAAATTAATGTCTAATTAAATTAAGGTAAATTAAATTAACGTTAAATTAAAATTAACGTTAAATTAAAGAACGTTAAATTAAATTAACGTTAATATTAAAGTAACGTTAAATTAAATTAACGTTAATTAAATTAACGTTAAATTAAATTAACGTTAAAATTAATGTCAAATTAAATTAATGTCAAATTAAATTAATGCTAAATTAAATAATGTCAAATTAAATTAATGCTAAATTAAATTAATGTCAAATTAAATTAATGCTAAATTAAATTAACGCTAAATTAATGTCAAATTAAATTAATGCAAAATAAATTAACGTTAAATTAATGTCAAATTAAATTAATGCTAAATTAAATTAATGTTAAATTAATGTTAAAGTAAAATTAAAATTTAATGCATTTAGCGAATACCAACTACCATTCTTCAAATACAGATTAATTTCTAGAAGCTTTCACTTTCAAGAATGTCTGTAATTTTTTCTTTTCTTGCTGCTTTCTTCTTTTCCCATTTAAAGAAACTTTCTTGCTAGTTTTTAAAGGAATTTGAAATATGTTCTAAATTTAAAAAAGGAACGGGAGTTTCGTGGATCAATTAAGTGAAAAAGCCTAAAGTCTACCGAAAAAAATGGAAAAGTCAGTAGCTATGGCTTCTCCATTTAAACTTTGCAAGGTGGAAACTATCGAGAAAGGTATAGAAGACCGTCTATCCAAATACTCCGCCGAAAATTTACTTCCTCTATAAAGAGGAAGTTTCACCCAGTTTGTACAAGTACTTTCTGGTCTATAGAATATTAGGTTGCGCTTTCACTACTTTTAGGTAAAACATGAAAAAACTCAGAGAATATATTTTCATTAGATACGTCAAAATTTTTCTCTGATACTTTCTTAAAATTGTTTTGAAACCATTTTTTTTAATTTAAGAAAAAGTTTTTGTTCAGATAATTTCAATTTTTTTTCTCTTCGAAAATGGTCATTCGAACAATAGTTATTTTATGGACCACTTATTATATTATATATAATTTTTATATATTATAAATAAAAATATATGAATTTGTCTCCAATGAATACTTAACGTTTTCTTAACAGTTGGCAAAGTGTGCGAACATGTAGTAAAAGAAAATAATACGTTTTCTAATTTATTTTTTAAGAAATGTAAAGCTATAATTATGGTTATGAAATATGCCCCACTATTGTTTGAAATTGACCATTTATTGAACAGTTTTTATGTACATGTTTGTGGTAGGATTGCACATGAAATTAGTGTTGTCGCCAATTTCGGCTTGAAAATATTAACAATGATTCAAACATTTCAATGTCCAATGCTATGGCAATACAAACAAGTTACTTACCACTATCAAGCTACTTTTTCCTTTCAGCTAGCATTTATCATTAATCCCTAATGCTATTCTTCTCTCCAGGAGAGCCCATACGTATAAAAAAGAATAGGTAAACAACGAAAAAATCGATATATTGGATCTGGTCTTAATTAGATTGCTGGAGATTGTAAGGAATAGCTTACATTTCAAAGCATTATTCCACGTTCCCCTCGCCATTCTTATCACATTTGTTTCAGAAGGAAATAAACGTATTTTCCGTGTTATCATTTCCTCTATAACGTCCTTTATCCGAACCTTTCGTTCGAAATACCTTTCAGAAGAATGGCATTCCTTCAATTCCATATCTAAGGTCTGATATTTTTGTTATTTATTAGATTCTATCGGGATTACTAAGGCGAGGAGACTCAAAATGAAAAGGCATTATCGAGCTCTTGAGTAATGATTGGGATTGGAAAGAAAACGAAAGCATTCCTCTTCAATTTATTGGAAAATTCTAGATTGATTAGATGATGAAAATGTCTATAATCAATATAGGTCTTTATCATCCATTTGGCGCAATCCGTTTAGAGACTTAAACATGAAACAGAATTTAACATTCGATTTGTTAAATTGTTCTAAATCACACATACTAAGGAGCATGTAAATTATTTTATATGGCGCTGAGTGGAAAATTTTAAAATATACACATATTTGAAAGAGACTTATTTTTTTTCCGATGAGAATATGATTTAGGTAAATTGTGGTGTGTTTCAAAAGATAAAAATCCAAAAATTTTGCTAACATAAGAAGGTATAAATAAACAACCGTGCCATAAAACTAGAGAAATGACATATAACACATGCTGAGATCTGGTGGTCCTTTGGCATTGAATCTTATATTTTAAGAATCTCTATAATCTTTAGTATTAGGAGAAATTAGACAAAAAATAATTTTAAAGGATCACATTTCTCATTATTATATATAATAGCAATACATATTAGTCATTGTCCCATAAAATCTAACGAGGGAACTCCAAACTTGCCCGACAGGGATTGCAACCAAAGTAGGCGCATTCGAAAGGTCTCAAAAAGTTATTAGACCTGTCTCCAAGCTTTTTTCAGAATGACCCTATAGTTCGGGGATATGACCCCCAAAGTACGAAAAGAGCCCTACTATAGACCTTGATATCTTATGATTCTATCGATGGATTTTAATTACCTGCGGCTTTTAAGGCAGGGTATCGAAAATTAATTGATACGTGTTTCAGAAATATTCCAGTAAACCTCAAAATTTTGAAATATTAACCTTCAAATCTTTCGGCAAAACAAAAAAGTAACAACGGATCGAAATAAGTTCGTTACTTTAATTTATAATAATACTTCAAACAAAAATGTCAATCAATCACGTTTATTGGCGTAGTGATATCGACGCCGATGGTATGGCTATTAGATGGGAAACTTCTAAAGAAATAAACATTACAAGAAATTTTCATTAAAACATGTCAAGCATCAACCTCTTCAAGTTTCACGTCTAATCACGCCATACCATCGGCGTCTATCACTACGCCAATAAACGTGATTGCTTGACATTGTTTAATATAATCACCGTAGTGTTCGACATATAAATAAAATAACAAGAAATATAATAATTAACAAATAAGAAATAACATAATAATTTGATTTAATCTGCGTAGTGTTCGATTTATATAAAATAAATACATACCTGTATGCTGCAACGTGCATTTCGATCAATTTAATACCAGTCTCTTTGCAATTTGGTTTAAATAGTAGTCTATGTACTACACCATTCTGCGAAATAACTGGCAACAATATATATACGTTCGTAAAGAGATTATATATTGTCCTTCGTAGCTCAGTGGGTAGAGCCTCCGCCCGGCAAGTGGAAGGTCGTGGGTTCAGGTCCCACCGAAGGCAGAAATATTTATTTTCTTTCGAACGTTTCACCATCTAATCACGCCATACCATCGGCGTTGGTATCACTACGCCAATAAACGTTGATTGATTGACATTGTTGTTTGATTTAATCTGCGTAGTGTTCGATTTATATAAAATGGATACATAATAATACTTATTATATATTATTATATTCAGACTATTAATACCTTAATATTTTCAATGTGGGATTTTGCTGAAAAACTACCAAACTGGGGTTGATTATTTTTCATTTTGTCGAAAGATTTGAAAGTTAATATTTGAAAATTTTTAGTTTTACTGGTAAATTGCTAAAACACGAATCAAGTGAGTTTAGATAACATGTCTTAAAAGCAGCAGATAATTAAAATCCATCCACTGAATCATGAGATATCAAGATTTGTAATAGAGCTGTTTTCGGACTTCGAGGGCCATATCCCCGAAATATAGGGCTATTCTGAAAAGGCTTAGATATGAGTCTAAAATTTTAATGTTTTGGTTCCAATCCCCATCTGGCACGTTTGGGGGGTTTTCCTTATTAGATACACTTCAAGGTCTCTTATAATGGTACTATAAATATAAAAGAATATCTTTTTTGAGCTGTTGATAGAATCTGCTGAAATCATGGTAGAAAAAGTCCATGCTAACGATATTGTTTGATCTAAATCCTATAAAAATTCAATATTAGCGTGTTCTCTAAACCTTGAACTATATAAACATTTAAATTTACAAATTCGTATTCACTCAACAAGTAAATTTCTATATATCCACACATTTCCGGTGTTGGCAATATTAAGAGTTTAAAAGCATTTACTTAATAAGTAAAATCAAACATTGATTTTTTTCTACCTTTTTCATGATTTTTAGAAATACTATGGAAAGTAAATAACAGATATATTTGATCTATAATTTATAAGATGTTTTACATCAGTGTATTTCTCAATCTCTGTGAAACCACAACCCTCTGTAGCTTTTTTATAAGACTAGGACATGGTCACAAAAATTTTAATAATAAATTAATCCATAGTTTCAAAGTGATCACCCTAATCTAATGAAACGATTAATAATTATTTTATAATTATAGAAAATATTACGCCTATGTACAAGTTGTGGCATGTTTACAGATATAAATTTACAAATAAATTTGTTATTCTTCATTGAACTGCCGTGGCATATAAAATTGTCCGTAGTCAAAGCTCAATAATTTGTGTTGATTTAAATTGACATTTCAGAAGACTGCGGTATCTGGAAATCCCGAGATAATTCATGAACACTTTTTTTAAAACATGCGTGATAATTATTGATAATTTCTATACAGATAATATTCAATAATTCTGCAATCAAACTGTTCAACACATTCGCAAATGCTTTTCTCAAAACATTTCCATATTAAAATATTTATTAATGGAATACGCTAATACAACTAGAACAAAATATTAGTGGAATCCCCTATAGAAGAGTCCAGCATTTCATTATCATTGATTTGAACGATGATGATGAAGTGTGATCCAAAGTGAACATATACCGTTAAAAAGCCACTGCTCTAGGGGAGGTAAAACACGAAAATCACACAAAAGCGTGCAACATATATAAGAGATACTTCTTTCTTAAAATAGTTTAATGACTTTATAAAGGTATGGGAACTTTATATTATCATCGGCTTTATCCTCATTGGTTCATATTAGCTTTCAGAAATGCAAGTGCATTGACATAAGGTAAACAACGCAGAAATGTTGCCATTTTTGCTAGTCTCTTCCGTTTTTGTTCTTCTGTGTTGTTTGTCCTG
>QLNU02015359.1:5625357-5644291 GCA_006491805.2 Dysdera silvatica | reverse complement strand
TTTTTTATCCCTGTCTCAATTTTTTCTATTCTTACAATCAGGGGCCCACTATAAATATTAGTGGCCCCGGCCCAGCTTTCATTTGGGGGCCCCCTGACATATGTATTGGATATACATCTAAAAAATATATGCACCTTTACCCCTATTGAAAAATATAGGTAAGAATATGCTTTTTGATCCCACTTTCACGTCAACGTTTGCTGTCAAAAGATGCACTCGCAAAGCTGAAGTTGTAAAAGTTTTGCTGAAAGTAGCGAATAATGTGTGGCATTGGCGCACCATTTTCGTGTTTTTGAAAACTCTGCTCTTTTATTATCCAATTCTCAAAGCTGTGGTTGTAATAATTATGAGTCGTAATTAGATGCCATATATGATTCCGCTGAATCCGTTTCGGATTTTAAATCTGAAGAGAAAAGATTGTTCGCGTTAATTTACTATTTTGTCTCATTAAATAAAATTGTCAAGTAATTTTGTGGGGCCTGGGAGTGGTCCTCGCAAGCTTTTGCCGTAATCTGGCCCTGCTTACACTGTCTCTGATTGGCTAGAAATTAACTACGACTTTATACCAATATCCAATTGATTAAAGCAGAAAAAATATCCCACTCGTACTTCCCTTCTTGGAGAAGTACACTCCTGATTACAAGAAAAATCACATAAATTGATATTTGTGGTAAGGGATGTCAGCAGATATCGTAAAAAAACAAATAATGCCAAAACTTAGTTTTTAGATCTGCAACTGTGATTTTACAACCTAAGAGTTGTACAAAAGTTTTTGAGACCCTCCCATGCACGAGAAGAACAATACTCGTAGCAAGTAGAACCCTACTTAATGTCTAATTGATTTTAATATTGGGTTAATATAGTAAGAGATTTTACTGAAATATCTTGTCTGTTCTCTATTCAGTCCGTATGTAATAAAAGTTAGTCTTTGTACTTCTAGCAATAAACAGAGTTGCCGCTGAGCTTAAGCTAATGGGCCCTAAGATAAAATACATTCTAACATTTCCGACAGAAGTGCTCGTGTATTCTGATCTGTTGGACACTTTATTACCACACCGACGGTCCTCCGATACACCTATCTGCAATTCAAACAGCCTTTATAGACGGTGTAATTTCAATGCAGGATTTTAGATTTCGTTTACATGCTAAATTATATGCGGCTTTATAATTACAGTAACTTCCTATGCAACCATTTTGGAGAGATTGACCTTCGCCAGATAATACAAATATTGAACTATTTTTATAAGGAAGGAGGAGTAAAATATGAAATTGTCATAACAATAACTTCCGATTTTATGGATGCATTCTGTCGAAACTACGTATTCAAATATCATAATAACTTCTGACTTTATGATTATATAATATTTTGTCGAAACTACATAATGTATTCAAATATGACAATAACTTCAGACTTTATAAATGTATTATGTCGAAACTGTGCAAAATGTTCAAGTATCATAACGATAACTTCTGACTTATGAATCTATTCTATCGAAACTACGCAAAGTACATACGCAATCGACATGGCTATTATTTAAACAAGAAACGACATGCAGAAGCAGAATATCGCAACACAATTTTTAGGAATCACGACAAAAATTGCAAGGCCCTGCGATGGTGCATTGGTTGCGCGTTCGCCTTGCGCACCATTATACCGTATTCGTCTCCCAACGGTCCCAACCCTAAGACTTAGGAGATTTGAAATGCACAAAAAATTTGATAGGTTTCTGTAAAACCCTTGGCCGGAACGGGTAGGGTTCCGTCCCAGTGACCAGGACAGCTCTATATAGCGGTTAATGTTGCCGAAGGCAGAAATATTTATTTTCTTTCGAACGTTTCACCATCTAATCACGCCATAACATCGGCGCTGGTATCACTACGCCAATAAACGTTGATTGATTGACATTGTTGTTAGATTTAATCTAACTGAATTCAAAAATAAATTGATTACTGAAGATTGGACAAACATACTTCATCTAATAATTTTTCCTCGGTTTACGGTTGTTTTATTGGTAAATTTGAAGAACACTATGAAAACTCACTACTATTAAAAAGGATTTCACGTAGCAAGCGGATTATAAAACCCTAGATTACAAACACCATCCTCAGAGAGATAAAAATAAAGAACAGGCTATTTCAACAATTCTTAAAAACAAATCCACCAACAACTGCAATTCTCTCAAGACTTTCCGCAATGCTCTAAACAAAAAAAAATCAAACTAGCCAACAATCTTATCTGTACAAATTCTGATAGTGGAACAATCATGGTCAAAAATCCACGAATTAATTGGAAGACAGAGATCGCGTGGTAATTCAGAAATTTACATAACATCAAACCGTACATTAACAGATACTAAGCAAATTTTTGATGTCTTTAATAATTGCTTTGTTAATTAACCCTAGTCATTATCTAACACTAGTCCAAATAACAATGTTTAATTATAGCCACCATGACTATAACGTTTCAAACTCATTATATCTTCATGAATTAACATCCATTGAAACATATAATGCTATTATGAGTCTAAATATCAACAAAGGGCCAGGACCTGATAACGTTCATCCCATCGCTGTCAAATATGTTGCCAATGTAATACACACTCTTCTAACCCATATTTGAAATCTTATCTTCGACTACGTTGATATCCCCATAGATTTTAAAACTTCTCAAATTATCCTAATATTCCAAAAAAGTTACAAATATGATCAAACAACAATGTCAATCAATCAACATTTATTGGCGTAGTGATTGATTGACATTGTTGTTTGATTTAATCTGCGTAGTGTTCGATTTATATAAAATAAATACGTACAAATATGATATTTCCAACTATCGACCTATTTCAATCAGCTCAATTTTTACGAAAATATTTGAGAAAGTACTACACAATAAATTACACATATTTTTCGAGATAAACAATATAATTCATGACAATCAATTCGGCTTCAGGAAAAATAGATCAACTGAACACGCTCTTTTGACAGCTACTGACTTAATTTATACATCTTTAAATCAAAAGAAAACTGTTATGGGAGTATTTCTCGACTTATCTAAAGCATTTGACACAATAAATCATGATAAACTAATACAAAAGCTCTTTAATTCTGGAATTAGTTGTAACCAAAATGATTTGCTTAGAAACTATCTGACTACTGGAATAAAATACGTTTAGATAAATAATTGCTGTTCTAATACCATGTGACCTCTATGTCGAGTCTCTCAGGGCTCCGCTTTGGGACCTTTTATTATTCATTTTTTACATCAACGATTTGTTCTTTACTCCAACACAATCGAAAATTATATGTTTTGCTGATGAGAAGACTGCTGCAGAAGTCCATACGGTCAGCAAACTCAATAAATGCATCTTACAATCTTCGACGGTTTCGCAGGACTCCTCGCCTCAAAAAGAGACAGTGTACATCCCGTTTGTACCTGGGGTAGCATCCAACATCGCTTCCATCCTACGGGTTTTTAGTTTCCGGGTTGTCTTCATCCCCATCAACAAAATTGGAATTTCCCAGCTTAAAGATCTCATTCCGGATTTTAACAACTCCGGTATTTACAAGATTGTTTGTCAAGACTGCGAAAAATGCTACGTGGGCCAGACACGAAAGGCACTGCGATTTAGGGTCAAGAAACACGAAAATTATGTATGAAAACAAGAAGTGCTTAAATCTTCTATCACCCAGCACTGTTGGAATCAAAACCATTGTTTCTCCTTCCAAGATGCCCGAATAATTGAACGCGTTTACTTTCTGTCGGTCCTAAATTCTTCGAAGCTTTCCACATATTTCAAATGGGCAATGGAGCTATCAACGATCCTAGTGAAAGCATATTTTTTGCGGAATGCTACAAAAAACTGTTGCCCCATTAACTGTATTTAAAATCCTCATCAGTTTAATTTTGACTACTTTTCTGAACATTTCCACTGTCTCGGTGATCAGCGTTGTATCCAGAGATGTTTCTCCTATCCCAGTGAAAAACGGTTATTTTTCTCCGAAGCATTACTTGTAACTCGTATAATGAAAACCGTGACCATCATTACCAATCAAGAGTTTTTTTGGTTTGTATATTTTGTTTGAAAAAAGTATCAAGAAGCTACTGAAACAGCTGTCACGACATTAAATTGTGTAATTTCTAACAGTGACAGTATTGTGTTTTATTTATCTACTATTTTTGCGCAGAATATCACATTAATCTCAATATTTGTTCTGTTGTTGGCAGAAATATAAGGATTATGTGTAGGATTAGTTATTTTCTCCCAATTAACAAACTCATTGACATGTGTTACTCCTTTTTCTTTTCTCATGTATACTACTATCAACTAATATGAGGATTCACCACAAAAAATAACATTCGCAGACTTCAAACACTTCAAAATATATATTTTAACTCATTAAAACTTAAACATACCTTACAACTCTCTAACACTGAGATAATGCATAAGTTTAATATTTTGCCAATAAACAAATTATTCAACTATAAGCTTTCTCTATTAATGTTCAATAATATAAGGTGTAATAACAATTCCTTCTTTATTGGCATTCACTTACACGGCATCGTTATCCAACATCGTCTAGAGAAAATTATAGACTTCACCACACGAGGACCAGTCTGGCTAGGAAAAAATTGGGATATGCTGGTCCAAAAATATGGAACTCTGTTCCACGAACAACAAAATTCATTACTTCATAGTCAAAATTCAAAAATAGTGTCGTAAATTTTTTATTGCAGAATAATTTTATATCTTCTCTTCAATTTTCCTGCTTAATTCCACAAATATGTTTGTTCATGTACTTACATGAAAATTTACTCTGTCACTGTTGGAGCTTTGTACCCATTCATTACATTTGTTCAATGTGTGATTATATTTAACATGTCACTTTATGTTATTACTTTATAAAACTTCCTCTCTGGCAGTGTGGGGTCTCTTAGATCCTCGTCTTTACCCATTACTACCATAGTGGTGATCGCTATGATTTTATTATGTTATCAATGATATTTCAATATTTGTCCCACCATAAATATCACTTCTTGTTATATTATTGTCATTTACTAACCACCCGAAATAAAGTTGATAAAAAAAAAAACAAGATCGCACATATATCCTATCACTAAAATGCTTTTCATCTTTTTCAAGTTTGATATTACAGTAAATTAATTTTATTTTGGTTTTGCATAAAATGGAAGATTTGTCATACTATTTACGTTGTGTTTACTATTAATTATATTTATATTATCACACTTTGTTACTTTAATAACAGAATTCGCCAAAATTGATCATTTGTCTGTCTTGGGTAACGTTCAGTCAACCCTGTACCATGATGTCAGAAAACTCTTCTGCAATCGACCAAATGTACTCCGTAAGTTCGTGAATTATAGCCAAATATCTAAAGTTTATTCGAATGGTTATTAAGACATTTATTTAAACATAAGCACTGAAGAATTAAAACAAAATACAAATAATATGAATATTGCATCAATTTGGGAAGATGTACATAGGTTTAATTCAGTATGACTGTGGAATATTTATTGCACGTATGAGACGCCTAATCATACAAAAAAATAAAAGGTTATTTAAAGAGTTATTCATAAAACGTATTAATTAAATATAAAGAAGTAAAAATTATGTATTATAAAAAATGTTCTTAATAGAAATATGAGTTTTATATTTTATCAGGAAATATTAGTGTTTTTCATTTAGATTTTGAATTGAAAGAAATTAAACTCTAGAATAAAATCATTCTTCATCGTTTACATATAGAATTTTTCCTTAAAATTTATCTTATAAAAGTATTCGGTGCCTTGTGTCCTAAATATTCTTCGTCAGCTAATAAAATCTATACACCCGTTCTCCAAAGGAGTTAAATTATTAGTTATTTATAATTTATTTGTAAGAGATGTGAATGTCTGTTAAAAATGTTAATTTTTTTGACAGAAAAGCAAAAATTTATTGGAAGGAAAAGAAAATGCCCCAATAAAACATTTTTCTGAAGTTTTCTTTGGGAAAACAAATGACCATGAGCCACAGAGTAAAAAATCCAAAAAATAGGAATATTCCCTTTTAAATAATTGATTTAGTTTCTTAGAAATTTCTTTACGTAAAGGAAAAATATTTGCAGAAAATATCTAGTGTTGTTTTCTTAGAGAAAATTGCATTATATCATGTATTCTTAAAGCAAATAGTGGAATCGTCGAACAAGAACTATTTAAACTTTCACGAAACGAAGAAAACAATTGAAAATTTATTTTGCAAAAGAGATGAAATGGGAAATTCACGTTTTCCAATTTCTCATAAAATATATATTTGTTTAAAGAAACGATAGGTACATCATGTTATAATGAAATAATAAATCAGGCGTTAGGTAGTGAAATTGAAGTTATTGTTAAAAACGTTTTAATCCACATGGTTCATATTTTGTAGCTTTCTATTAAGTATATTTGATGAATAAATCTACTACATCTTTACTAAAAAGTATTTCCTGTACTCAATTTTTGCCTACACAGCACAAATGGTGAAAAGTGAATCGTTTATTGCAAAATAAACAAACTTAAGCTATATAAATGAACTTCAGAGATGAAAAAATATCTTGTACAAAAAAAGTTATTTCTATGGAGATATCTAGATCATATGGTCCAGTAGTTCCCAACTTGGGAATCTCGACCATCAAGGGGGTGATGAAGAGGTTTTTAGGGGGGTCTGTGTAACTATTTTTAGTTAGTTGCAATTATTTTTATAAGGAATTTCATACCAAATGTTTCCAAGGCTTTTATATTTCAACATGGCTACACACATTGCAATATTCTACTAATGGTTATTAACTTTATATCTATAATATATATAATTAATATAATATAATTTTCTATTTAATGTGTTTTCTTTACTCTGTTAAAAATGCTTTTATTATGCAAATGTGGCGGCGGCGGACATCTTTTGGTTACTATAAAAGGGGGTCGCGGATTACTTGGCTACTATAAAAATGGGTCGCGGATTACTTGGCTACTATAAAAGTGGGTCGCGGATTACTTGGCTACTGTAAAAGTTGGTTGCGGATTATTTGGCTACTATGAAAGTGGGTCGCAGCTTGACAAAGTTTGGGAACCACTGATATAGTCTGTAGTTAGCTGCCTGAAAATGATGTATCCCTAAAGCGCATACGCAACTGCTATTGAATTTATCAAATCATAAATAGTTATACTTTAAAATAAGAGTATATTATTTGTGAAATGACAGATTAAACTGCCATGCCATTTTTTTTCGTAAAATACTAAACCTTAAATTCGACTTTTACATTTCATTAGTAGTCATTTTGCCAATTGGACACGCATTGTTTTTTATGTATAAATTGACTTTTCAAATTAATTTCTGCTATCTTATCGAACAATATAATCGAGTCGCAAATGTTCTTATTGCGTATTTATTCCTCAATATTTTGTGAAATAAACATAACGCGTTTATATTTAAATATGCATATATGTGTACAAACCTATGTTCAAGTATTGATACGTGTATACGGCATCAAAGAAATGAAATTTAAAATACGTTAAAAAAGCGGTTTGCTACACAATAATAAACCCGCGATATTAAGAATATTTTAAATATTTTATGAAAAAGCGAGGCACTGTGAAGATGCAATGGTGACCCGTTCGCAAATGTTATCTTTAGCGGGTTCCAACTTTCAGTGGTGGAATAAAAAGGCTTACAGAGAAATTGATTATTTTAGTTCATGGATTGATTCCCTAGGTTTGAAGAAATTCGGATTACTCGGAAAACTGTAGGACCTCGGCCTTCCTGACACAGTAAAACATAAAACATAGTGATGAGGCTTTGTTTAAAAAAAAAAAATCCCAAAACGATAGAAAAAGAATTTATTTCGTTTTATAAGGTTACTTTTATTCGATTTATTTCTGTTTTTCACATCAAATATATGGTTTGCGGTCAGAGTAGCCTGATTTCTAATCATACACGAAGTTTCTGAACAACTAATGTAATAAATATTTATACGAATGGGGGATTTCAAAAGCAACCAAAACATGTAGGAATGGGAGGTCGAACAATTGCCCGAGAACTCGGTATCCATCCTTCATCCTGGGTCTGGAAAATGATAATGACCCGAGGCTCGTCTTTGACCAAACAAAACCGCTCGAACCTTCTTTAATAAGGGTGAGAGAAACTAACTTTTCCGATGATTAACGGCCGAAATTTCCTCATTTCCTGCACAAACTTGAGGCGGAATAGGGTCGCTAATGACCAAGGAATAAATGTAAGTTTAATCCAGCAGAACCAGGAAGAGGTGTGGACCAAAGTGAAATCGAATATGGCTGAGGATACTACCAGACTGAGGAACTCTAAACCCAACCAACCCGATTAAATGATTGAGCGAGCTTCGTGATGACCGATTGGTGCTCAGATTTATGATCCCTGGCTTTCGTTTCGGAAATCCACAATTTTTCTTCCTGACGTCGATTTACGGCATTTTTTTGATAGAAAGCGGCTTCGTGATGCTTTTTTTTTATCCTAAATCATAAATCTAAGCCACAAACTCTTATCTTTTAAATTAAAAAGTTGTGTTAAAGGATAAACGGGATATAAGATACATACATACATATCAATCTTAAAAATGAAAAACAATCTGATCTATTTTCATACAGGGATTATGTATAAAATACTTTTTATTAGTGTCCATCAAGTATTACGTAAGCACCCTTCTGGCCATTTTATACTCCCCCTCCCCCTTGTAAGAAAAAATAAGCAAATGCTTGATCCCCCTCACGCTTACTCAACATTTCCGTTCTCCAATTGTTTGGGACAAATTTTTGAAATGAGAATGCAATATGTGAGATGCAAATTACAGTACTTATTTTCATTTTTAGTGTAATATTAAGTACTTATTTATTTGTAAGTCCTTTATAATATCAAAGGCTTATAATAAAGTCATAATAATAAATCAAATAAATCAAATAATCAAATAAAAAATAATCAAATCAAAGAAATAAATAATAAAATCACAATATATAATAATATCAAAGGCTTATGTAAAAAAAATAAAGAATAGATCACAACAAATTTTCACATTTGAAAAAGTTTTATCATGGTATTGATTGCTATTTTGATGGCATAAGGAAGTATTTTGTTACATTTTTATTGTTAATATTTCTTACGTTGTAAGCAACTAGTGTAATATATAAGAAATGGATTTAATAAAATACATTTATTAAAAATAATATATTTATAATAATTTAAAAATGTTAGGGGGAACGCGGAGCCTAGGAGGGGGGGGGGTTGGCTCTCAAGAGACAAACGGTTGATAACCACTGGTTTAAGTAATTAAATATTTATTTGAGATTAAGTGTATTTTGCATTTTATCTTTTACTCGCAGTGTCATGCATCAAAGTATTGCAGTTCTGTTGGAGCGGTTGTCAAATTTTAGCTGTGTTAGTTTTATTATTATTTTTGTCTTAGGTAAGCGGGGTTCACACCGCCCTCCCTGTTGCGAGTAAAAGTAAACAAATCTTAACCCGCCTTCACCCAAAGGTGCGTACGTAATACGTTAACGACCCCCTAACGATAATAGTTTATCTCGCATTGAATCGATAAAACGATATGCAGGAATAAACTGGGTTGAGACTTATGGCATCGGATTTACTTACAAAATGAAAACAAACTAATCAAGTATAAAATACTGATTCTTCTTAAAATAGAAATTGAACATTTCGGCAGGATGAAGCATATTTGAAAAATAAACTTTTGTTCAAAAATATCAGAAAACTTTATTTTTACGAAAAATTTATTACAGAAATTAATTTAACTCGAGGGAATGCAAAAAATATGATTAAAAGACTTATGATGCGAACAAATTTGTGCCATTAAAAAAATAAACTTATATGGAAAAAATGAATTATTAGGAAAAAAATGGCCAAATTAAAAATGGCATCCAATGCAAAAAACTGCACATGTGAACAATTTTTTTTTAAGTTTAGAAAAAAGTCTTGAAAGCGAAAATTCGAAGAAAAAGTTAAGATTTAGCAAGAAAGGTGTTTTTAATTTTGGGGATATTTTAGACGAAGTCGGGAATTTCTTATAAATTTTATGGTATTTTAATCTTCAAAATTTAAATAAAAACGCTATTTCTGGTACAATGGCAATATGAATACATTTTTTATTCTGTATTAAACTGTATTAATTTCTTTGTTGCTTTAGAAAAACTCATTTGATTTACATTACCTAAGAAAATCTCAGTTGGCTTATACTGAACAGTCCATAAAACGCTGAATTTACATTAGTTACTTCTGAAACTATCATTGGGTATCTAGTCATGATTTTAAACCAATTACGAGAGTAGATGCTGGATACATGTAGTTCTTAATCTGAAAAATAAAATTAAGAAAAAAAATGAAATACCATTAAAAAACGGCGAACAGAGCATTAAAGAACGCGAGTTGATATTTATACGATACAACATCTGTATGACATACACGAAGCCATGGCGAACGAAACCATGGTTAGCAATTACATCATTGGCAATCAGTTTTGAGGCGATTTGAATAACAAAACTAAGACTCTTAAAAAGGAGAACTGACGCATCCGCCATTTTGATGCCATCGTGAAAAATGCATTATTTTGAATATAATAGGGTGAAATAGCTGGATGTGCCGCTGCGAATTTTTCACCCAATTCGAGGAACACACATAGAATGTTTAGATTTGCAAAAGATCCTATAAGAAAAAAAAACAAAAACGGGCTATTAATTTTCGAAGAGTAGACATTAAGAAATCGGAAGTGTCCAAAAAATATGGCGGCCGATGCTTCGGTCTACATTTCCAGGGGCTTTAGCGAAAACCTACTCATGGATAGTAATATCAATAAAATATTGGAGTGATGGTTGTCATTCCGGAAAGACTTTTCTGTTGATTTATTGGCTAAAGAAATGACCACTGGTATACGAAAGAGAATCATAAACTACTTCCATGAACAAATGCTGATGCCATCGACATTATAATCTCATGCAGCAACTGCGATGGTGCAGTTGAAATGAGTTCGCTTTATATTGGTTCGACTTAAAACGGTGCATCATTAAAATACTGACAAATTATTCTCTTGTATGCGAAAGTTGTTTAACTGGGCATTCGAATGTTCGTAATATGAACGTTCTAATACCCAGGATGAAACTTCCTATTCCTCGGAAATCCATATGCCTAGTCACAGCATCATCCATCCATCCTTTTCTCCGTAAAATAAAAAAAAAAATCTTATTTATAATATCGAATGATAATAAACATATGCCGTGTTTTAGAAACATAATATCACATGCGTAATCTGCATTCAAAAAGGGACAAGTATGAATGGGTTGAATCACGTTCGCTGGTTTCCATGCATAGCCTCTAAAGCTGAAGAATTGCCTGAACCTTGGTCAGGGTAAAAAAATCAGTGTAGTACTTGCTCCATAGAAATCCAACCAACACCTGAAAAACTTTAGATTTGCAATATTTTCATATTCCGGAATGTAAGTAATAGTGCTATATAAATTTTATTTAGCCTACTTATTAATTTATAGTTATTTTTTTAAGTTATATATTAATTGTCCAATGGGTGTTCGACAACTGTAAGTTGATGAATTATTGATTAAATTGAAAACAAAGTTAAATTGATGTTTTATTGCAACTGAAAGCATAAGGCATTTGTTGATTAAATTATGAAAAGTGTAGTCTTACAGAATATGGCTATCATAATAAAATGCATAGTTGGTTACAGATAATGAGATGTCCAAATTTACGTATTGGGCTCAGTAAATTGGGAACAAATGTATTTTTTTCCGTTTCCATGATCGGAGTGTGTTTTGATTTGTGGATTATATTACAGAAAAATAATTATATAAATTATGTCAATTATAATTTGGAAAAACATGTATTAGTAATTTATGTCAACCTTCATTTCAATAAATAAAATTAGTCTTTTGAAATTATCTTTAGGTTTTCTTAAAAAACCTTAGGTTGCATTGTGGAACTATATCACAGGGTATGTACATGCTTACAATTTTTACAAGATTATTGTATAATAATTTAAACTTTAACATATTTATGTACATTTTGAACTAAAACAAATTTTTAATTTTCTTAAACTATTAAGGAAAATTAGCGATGATTGTACGTTTTCCAGGAGAAAATGAAATAGTAACTATTTTGCTAATTATTCTTTTATAGCCACTTTTGCATCAATTACAGACGTTTGGCGAAAATTTTAATGGATTACCATATTGAGATAACTGATTATATGACATAAATTTTATCGCACAGTCTGAAAAAGTGTAATACGCATGCACATTGATGTTCGAAATAAATTTACAGACTAACAGAACAGTAGCCAGAGGGAGGCTGCAGGGTGATGAGCTTCCTGGAAATATAATCAATCCCCCCAGAAACCTTTCCGCTTTTCAGAATAAATTATTGTAGAATTTTGTTTTAAATATTTTATTTTGTATAAAATTTAACATGACAATGGAAATTTTCTTTTACTTTAAAAATATATTCAAATTAGATTTATACGGTAGCAGTGGTTGATCCATAAATCTCTTAAGGGGGGCGATTTGTTTCAGATTCCTATTTTTAGCAGAGTGTCCTGTGGTATTTATTTCATTTTCCATGGTATAATCTTGACTCAAGGTGGTGACGCACCCCCTTGGATCCGTCGGTGCACGGTACATTTTGTATACGTCATGTTTTTTTAAATGTTTAAGTCTTCCTCTATGCTATAAGGATAAACAGAATTAGAGATTTTTAGTAAACCTCTAAGTTTTCAATGAAAAATTTACTTTAAAAATTTATTCATGAATATTAAATATATTAGTACACTTAGATATTTAGCAGTATTAAATGTATTAATAAAATACATCAAAATTTTACGATATTATAAGCTCCCCCTTCTGACTCTCAGAGCCCCACTTGTCTACGAGTCCGTAGACAAAACATTCAAATTTTTGTACCACGCCTTTGCAGGAACAAGAGTTATTTAGTTCATTTTAGCCTAATCATGAAAGGCGTTAACAAATGAAAACTGCATGATTGCTTAGACTGTATGTGTCAATATGCGATACAATACAAACTTTATTTAGGAGAATTACAGTTTCAGATACATTACATTATTACATATTACCGATGTATTAAATTGAATTGTCTGGGGAGCAATGAGTAAAGACTGTAGGATCTGACAAAGCTCATACTGCTCGAGTAAAAAAAAAATACTTTTGAAATGAATAGATGTTAGCTTAATTTAATTTTATTAAGAATTGAAAAAGGCGTTTTTTAAACAAAGGGAGCGAGTTCAAAGGCTGCACGGTTGAAGGAAGGAAGTTCCATGCTCTTGGGCCAAAGCAGAAGTTAGTTTTGAAGAAATTGGTAAAATATTTAATATCACTATTGATATAATGAATTAAGTTATTAATTTCAATATCATTAAAAAATGCTAGTGTCATCTGCGAAGCAGAGGGGTTTGAAAAGTACAGGTAAGAAAAATATATCATTTATATAAAAATTAAAGAGCAAAGGTCCAAGAATAGACCCCGTGGAAAACCACAGAGTATATATAGTACGGAGTGAAGAGCGAATCCCTTTCATATGCACAAATCGTTGCCTGTTGATTAAGTAATTTGTGAATTAAGTATTGCAGATACCACAAACGCCGACCAATTCCAGCTTGAAAAGTAACCTTTAATGATTTATTGTATCGAAAGCCCTAGATATGTCAAAGAAAACACCCATTACTGACTTTTTTAAAATCTAAGGATGAATAAATAAAATCAGTAGCGGCCAGCAAAGCATGTTCAGTAGACTTACCCTTGACAAAGCCAAATTGATTACTGTGTATAATGCTGTAGCTTTCAAAAAATCTATGTAATCTTCTATAAAGAAATTTCTCAAAGACCTTAGCAAAAACTGTTAAAACTGAAATAGCTCTGTAGTTCGAATTATTAGATCTTAAGCCGTTTTTAAATACTGGCGTGATAGCTGATATTTTACAGTCGTAAGGAAGGATTCCATTTATTAAGATTAAGTTATAAATATATGAAAAGGGTAAAGCAATAACCTCAGCGAAGAATTTTACAGCAGCCGTTCGATTCCGATTATGTCCAGGGCCTCCACAGGAATCGATTTCTCCCAGAATCCTATTTGACAATCACAGCAAGAACACACACACACACAAAGTTTAAATAACAAATAAATTACTAATGAATGTCATTAACTAGATATTTGCCAATGTTGTAAATGAAGTGCAAAATAAATCAGGCATAAGTGATCTCTAACACTATATACAAATAAAGGTTAACAATATTATATGAGTAAGTGTTGAGATATAGAGGTTAGTTGGTCAGTTGTATCATTATTTTGGCGCAAGGACAGCTATGGTCATTTACGCCAATCAAGGTAAGATCCCACATATATAAATAAAATAATATATAAAGTGTTGATGAATATCCATTAATTGGAGTTGTGGCAACGTCGTAAAAGACACGAAGCCCAAATCTTACCAAACATGAATGAAACGTTTATGTTATTTATGGCGCAAGGATATACTGAATCATCCATTCATTTCAATGTAATTATAAAAGTATGTTTAAATTAATATATAGCGTACCAAAAAGTGACAAGCAATAAGAAATGCAGGTGCGCCGCAGAGGAAAAGTATCACAGAACATACCACATTCAAAAAATTCAAAACTAAAATCAAATTCAAAGTCAATGTAAAACCACGAGCTAATGTTGAGATTCAACAAACACAACATGACTATCTGTAAGACTAACACAATTCGTTTATTTCACTGCGAAATCAGTTAATGTCATCAATTGATCTAATAGTTATCTTTTCATTAGTTTTGGAAGTTAATATTACCTATTTCAGTCCAGCACTGTAACCCCTTTGTGCGTAATTCACTATAGAATTGGTTTCTAACGCGAGTAGGGCTTTCGACTACGATAATACCAGTATATTTTAACATCTTTTTATTTTACATAGCATACAAATAAATTTAACGATTACAGGCCTAGAATGATGTTCAGCATTTCAACTGGGTCTTCCAAGTCTGTGCGCTGTGACAAGATCATTGGATAGTAGAGTAGATATAATATGTTCATTTAATACGTTCACAACGTTGGTTACAAGATGTTCACCATTGTTCTCTTGTAAACCATATACAATTAAGCATGATCTACTGTTGTTGTTTTTTGAATTCATCATCTAATTTATTCACGGATTTTTACAATTTCGAGAGATTTTCTTCTACGTCCTTAACTGTATTTTCGAAGTTACTCAAATTCTCCAGAACACTATTTTCTAAATGACTTACCAAGTAGTCTTTAAGTTTGGCCAGGTCACTCAGATTTTCAAATCCTGTCTCCATACGAAGGTTCAATTTTGCATCAATTTGTTCTTGGAGTGTCTTTTTTAGATTTGAGATTTCAGTTTCCCATTGCTTACGAAAGGCTGCTAGTTCCTCTGAGAACATTTTCATTTGAGTCCCCCGAGATAGCAAATAGTAGTTGGACGTTTTTGTAATCCTAGGAGGTATATCAGAGTTCAGTAGAAAGGCTTTTTTTTTCAATAAAGCAATTTTTTTTTACATTTTCTTTTAAAAATTTGAAATAAGTTGGCGAGGACGAGTATTATAATAAGAGGAGTTATTAAATGTACATAGCGTGCAAATTGAAGTATTAGCGACGACACATTTGTCAAATCAACTCAATGCATAGCAGAGCAAAAAATTCGTGCTGCTGCCTGTTTCGCCCTCTAGCGTGTGTTTATCTGGCGATAATTTAAGCAACACTTTCATATTAAAATTCTTCAAGGAATTTCGCTATATTCTTTTCTTTGAAGTATTACTGAGCACCCTGTATATTTTCGTTGTTGAAAAGAATTTCTGCTGTTCATAAAATTTTCGTAACTTAGGTTTAGTATTTATTTTTCACAAAAGGCCTAATAAATAATTATTTTCACGAAGAGCCTAATAAACAACTATTTTTCACGAAAAGCCTGATAAACGATTTTTCAAAAAGAGCCTGATAAACAATTTTTCAAGAAGAAAAATAACTCTCTATTAGATAAATTTATCGAATTCAACTAAATGGATTGTCAGTTACTAATGAACGATCACATCATTCAAAGTATTTGCGAATTAAAGATTATATATCAATATACAATGCTTGATATATTCATTCATGAATTTTATAGTTTTGGGGCTATTCGTTATTATTAAATACTCCATTAAGCACGATAATTGCTTGCCGTATTTAATTCGTATTTCATTAACAGTTCATAAATTACAAAGTTGTTTCATGCCGTCAGCATAAAAACGAGGGAAGCGTTTTTACTCCCAGGTTGAAAGAATTAGAGAGACAATGACCTTTTCATTTTCTTTTTAAGCATGGTATGTCGTTGACAAAGACACTCTTGTAACAACAAATTCTTGCTATTTGGGAACCACAGAGGTATGAGATGATCTCAGCAACGTGCATTCAATGCTATGTCCCTTTCTTCTTTTATTCATGCAAAAACGTTTACATGAAAAGCTTCGTTCCAACCATGGTGAACGATTTAATGGCAATGGTTTATTAATTCTAAGCAACATTTTTACATTAATTAGAAATCTATTTTTTTCCTAAATATATTTTACAATGTATCTTTAATATATATATAGATATTATTGAACACCGATAAAGTTAAAGGGGAAAGTGGTCTCCTTAAATAATAAAACATAGTAAATATAGTGTAATTTTATGTATTATAAAATTGAAAGTTGGATCAAATAAACATTACTTCCTATATTAAATTTTACAAACTTGCCTGTGCTTTTAGATGCGTGGTTGTTTTCCTATTTTTCAACCATCAATATGAAAATTGGTTAAGGTTACGTCATTCCATTTAAATATGGACAATGCGTAGGAAAATTTATTCGCTCCATTATTTGCGTCTGTTTTTCCATAAACGAAATGTTTTCTATTATATTTTGGTCATTTCATCTATTAAATATTTAATAATAGAAGAGTTACGTTTGTGAAGAGGAAGGGGTATGAGACAGTTGAATTGATTTAGAAGGGATTGGTTTTGAAATAAAAAAGAAACAACATATTTTCCCTTGCTTTCACGGTGAGTACCTAATGGATAGAACATTCAACGAAATGCGATATTGTATGTAATTATGAACTTAAGGACAAATGCATTTCTTATGATGTCAAAAATAAAGCGTTTGCTTTCCATGAAAAAGTGGATGATTCAAAACAAACGTACCAAAGGATAATACGAAATTCATCAGCATAATTCCTATATAGATAGATAATCATGTCATTGCATATAACGATGATACTCTGAAGTCAAATAATCGTTTGGAAAAATGTATATTTTTATATATAACATTTGTTTATATAACGATTATATCTGATGTAATTGAAATATAATAATTAAATAATTACCTCATTTAGCATAGCTAAAATTACGTATAATAAAATGCCATTCTGTTTAAACTAATGCATAATTTCATATTTGTAACTTAAAGACGAAGGCATTGGGGGCAAAAACGGGAATATAAATTCAAGGTTCGATTAGAAATTTGAGTGAGAAATTTTGATTTTAAGCAAGTAATCAGATCACATTTATTCGAACATGATTATTATTCAAATACCCTAAACCACTAGATTATCTTTCAAAATATATTATCAAATAAATATTTATTTTGGCAGAAAAGTTTATATTATTCAAGTTATTATGATGGTATCGGAATTCATTGAATTTCAAAAAATATATTCCGATTAAAATATTCATCGCTTACGTCTTTGATTTTGATAACATTCTGTTATTACATTAAACACCAGATCTCGAAGTATGGGTTCATTCTAGCGTTTTAATAATCTTAGTGCCATATTTTAAATATGAAACTAATAAATTTTCAAAATAACCTTTAAATAATTTAACTTATTACTCTTACACCTTCATGATTCTTTCTTAAAATTTCGAGGTGGAGTTCTTCACCCAAAAACATGAGTGTGGAAAGATAAGTGTCCTTGTAATTTGTTTTAATTATCTTAACCATTCAAAAATTCCAAGTCAAATCATTGAAATATCCAATATCTAATACACCATAAGTTTTTCTCCAAATTCTTCGGTGCTCTATAAAAAATGTGCAACAGTTTTGAGAATCAATTACTATTTTAGAAGTATAATATGCTTATAATATCATGTACAATATAATATTTGCATAGTATTGTGAATATGCAAAAAGTAGTCAAATTACTGCATGAAATCATTAGGTTGAAGTATGTAAGATGAATATAAGCGGCAATTATGCAAATAATATGAGCTATATTTCTAAATTTTAGTCCCATCGCTCTTTTATACTACCGTCGGACGAAAGTTTTAAATATTAATAATAAAATTTTAAGTTTAAAGTAAAACTGAACATCCATGTATTTACAGAACAAATCCCATTTTTTCTTGTGTAAGCAATTAGCAATTGCTTTCACTGGGACAAGGAAATGTTCAGCGATTTCTTATCAAAAGTACTGGAAAATATTTCGCCTTAGCGAAAGAGACCAAGTAATTCTACGGTTAACCTCACAGCCGTTTCGAATGACGCGGAAACTGATGCGCAAAGATATTTCATTAATACGTCAATCCAACTTCTCGAAACGTTTCTTCGGTATGCCACATTTCAAATAGTAATTAGAAAGGTTCGAAAAATTTTGCAGTGGGTTCGACGGAAACCATTTCCTTGGAGAATCTATTAATACTTAGATCCGTAAACTATTTACGCCCAAAATCGTGATGCAGCACGCCAGATTTTCCCATCTCAAAACGCTTTAGGATATCACTTAGGTTGTCTATCGGGTAAAATAAATCTACGATTCAACTCCCCGGATATACTTTGGAAGGAGAGAAATACGTCATCTTC
>QLNU02015359.1:5598500-5625257 GCA_006491805.2 Dysdera silvatica | reverse complement strand
GTCCATTTTCCACAAGGATCGCGACCATAGACATTATATCCGATGTTTAAGGAAACACACTGTATGTATATATATCTATATATATGTACATGCGTGTGTGTATTGGAGGGGGCTGCAAAAGGGTTGCTGGTATCTAACTGGAAGGAGACCCACACGCTGAACGTATGTGACGATGTGTGGAACCGGCCAGGCCAGTAACCTAGTGTCCTACCCCGCCTTCAAGTGGTGCAGGCTGGGCTTTCTATTTATGTGGCAAATTAATATTTGCTACACGGATAGAAAGGCGGAAGGGGTGGTAAGAAAAAGAAGGTGGTTCGATAACCCGTCTAGCCAGCGTGGTGAAATTATGGCTAATTCCTCCATTATGTTGACACACCAGAAACCATGGCCCCTAGTCTCCAGGTGCTGGAGTGCTCCTGATCAAGGCAGCGGTCAGTGTGGCATGAAAGCAGGGGGTGCTAAGAATCACTGGAATGGCCCAGGCTGCCGTTTGTTATTGACCTTGGCTACGTTTAATGGACGATCCCTTGCTTCTGAAGCAAAACTTCAGGAATTGGAAGAGGAACTAGACAAGATCAAATGGGACATTGTAGGACTCAGTGAAATTAGAAGAAAAGGTGAAGAGTTGGTGGAACTGAAAAGCGGACATTTGTTTTACTATAGAGGAACGGAAACTGAATGGGGATTTCAATGCAAGAATTGGACAACAGGAACAAGGAGAGACATCGGTTGGTAAATACGGATACGGGGAAAGGAATGAACGTGGCGATCAACTCATAGAATTTGCAGAAGCTGAAAATCTTAGCATCATGAATTCATTTTTTAAGAAGAAACCGCAAAGAAAATGGACATGGAAACACCCCAATGGGGGAACTAGCGAAATTGACTATATCCTGGCAAACAAGAAATCAATTATTGAATATTGCAGTGTACTGAACAGATTTAATACTGGAAGTGATCATCGAATGGTGAGATGTAAAGTGCACTTAAATACTAAACTAGAAAGGCAGAAGCTCATTAGGAAACAAGTAAGTAAGAGGGTGGATTTAATGAAACTGAAAGTAAATACCGAGGCATTCAAGTTGGAATTAAAAAATCGCTTTTCTGCACTGGAAGGACTTATTGATGAAAGTGATATCTCAGAAGCAAATGAAAACATTGTTAAGACAATAGTTGAAACTGCTGGGGAAATTGGTGGTGTAACCTGTAAAAAGCACAATAGCAAATTATCTGAGAAGACGAAACAGCTCATGAAAAGGCGAAGAGATATGAAGGTGGACAATCGAAATACCAGTTCCAGGATTGAGTACATAGAACTTTGTAAAACTCTGCGCAAAAGCATGAAAGAAGACATAAGAAAATTCAATTGTGAGTTAGTAAGGAAGGCCATTGAAAATAACAAGAGCCTTAGGGTTGTTAAAGGAAGTTTATCTGTTGGGAAGAAACACATCATTGCATTAAAAGGAGAGGATGGCACCGTAACAAGAAATAGGGAAGAAATACTTAGAAGAGTTGAAGAATTCTACAAAAAACTATATGAAAGTAACAGTGGATTAAACGAAGACACTGAAATAGTCGAAGGAACAGCTCCTAAAATCTTAAAAGAAGAAGTTTCATTTGCAATAAAAAGTATGAAGAAAGGAAGAGCCCCTGGCGATGATGGTATTACATTAGATATCCTAAAAGAAGCTGGAGAATATGTAGAAGACATACTTGCAAAATTCTTTACCAAATGTCTTAACAGCGGTAACATACCAAACCAATGGGATTCTGCAACAGTAATTCTTTTGCATAAAAAAGGTGATAAAGAGGATTTGAAAAATTACCGACCAATTAGCTTGTTACCTGCTATTTATAAAATCTTCACAAAAGTGCTAACACATCGCCTGCAGAAAAAATTAGATGCAGCTCAACCAAGAGAACAAGCTGGATTTCGAAGTGGATTCAGTACAGTGGACCATATTCAAGTATTAAGAGAATTAATTGAAAGAACACATGAATATGAACTTCCATTGTGTGTTGCATTTATTGACTATGAGAAGGCCTTTGACTCTATTAAAACATCAGCAGTCATCAACTCTTTAAGATCAACAGACATTGAGGATGTGTACATTGACATGGTGAAACGTGTGTATAAAAATGCAAGTGCAAAATTTCGGTTACATAAAGATACCAAAACTATCAAACTTGGCAAAGGGGTGAGGCAGGGAGATACCATTTCTCCAAAACTTTTTACTTCAGCTTTACAGATGATTTTTCAGCTGATAAATTGGAATAACAAGGGAATAAAAATAAATGGTGAATATTTAAATCATTTGCGGTTTGCTGATGACATTGTTATTTTTTCAACGAACCCATCAGAACTCCAAGACATGGTACAGGAGCTCTCAACTAGAAGTAAAGAAGTTGGACTCAAGATGAACCTACAAAAAACTAAGATCATGTTCAATAATTTTGTAGAGGAAACAAAAATACAAGTTGACAACATTGAGCTAGAAATTGCTGATTCATATATTTACCTTGGCCAGCTGATTTCAATGGATGGCAACATTATGAAAGAACTCAACAGACGTATTAAACTTGGCTGGAGTGCATTTGGAAGAAACAGTTTTATCCTGAAGGGGAAATTGCCTTTGTGTCTAAAAAGAAAGGTCTTCAACCAGTGTGTATTGCCAGTCCTCTCTTATGGATCAGAGACATGGAGTCTAACAGTTGGAGCAATACGAAAGTTACAGACAACGCAAAGGAGCATGGAGAGGTGCATGCTTGGAATAACTAGGAGAGATCGAAAAAGAAACACTTGGGTGAGAGAGCAAACTAGAGTAGAGGACATCATTGTTAAAGTAAAAGGGCTGAAATGGCGATGGGCTGGGCATATTGCAAGAAGAACTGATCAACGATGGACAACAGAAATTCTGAACTGGATTCCAAGAGACCACCGAAGACCTAGAAAACGTCCTCAAACTAGATGGGTGGATGAAATAAGAAAACAGGTTGGGGTGACGTGGAAACGAATGGCCCAGGATAGACTTGTGTGGAAAGCATTTGGAGAGACCTTCATCCAGCAGTGGATAGATAATGGTTGAATATGATGATGATGATATATATAAACTAAACATAAGCTTCATCAGAAAGAGAAAAAGCCACAAGAATTAATCATATTTTCAATTATATATTTGGTGATAAAAAAAATTAACCACACAACTCAAGACAATCTTTTAACTCTAAATGCGTAAACTGCAAAATTTAAAAATAAAGCAGGTAAAAAGCTTGCAAAAGACCGAAACTTTTGAGGACAAATTTCTTCCTGATTTTTACGTAAGATTTTTAATTTCGTAATTTGAAAATTTGGCAGAAAATTTGTATCCACTCTGCTTTTCGGGGTCGAAGCTTTTATACATCGTTATTAATATTTTCCAATTTTCCTCATAAGGATGGTGAAATTCTCTTGACAAAGTGTCGAGCTTTCGGCATTTTTTACGTCCGCTTTTGGTTTTCTGGCGTCGGCTCATTTATCGTTACTCAAAAGTTTTTTTTCTTTCAGATTCGGAATTAATTTTGTCCCGGGAAAAAAATGTTACTTGCCTCATACCTGATCTAACGTGTTCCCTAGAGCTTGGTGCTATATATCTTTCTCATTGCGGGAAAAAATAACCAGCTTGAGCGACGATAACAAAATGGTTTATTTGCCCAGAATTTTGTAGCTCCAGCATTTAATATTGTTGCATTTAATTGCATATTTGGATTTTTGTACTATTTATAGAAAATGATTATATTTTCCTGGATGGAACCGTTACCGAATGGTTAACGCAGAAGTCCTCCTGGGCAATGCCTCCTGTGGGTTTAAACGATACGAAAGTTTAGCCAAACCACGTTGTTTGACTCAAACTGAAATTGCAGTTAACACTTGTCTGAAGTCGAAAAACAAGGGATGCCCAAGCCTTTCATATCACTCCTAATTATTGTTGTTTACACTGTTTAACGTAGATTTAAATTTTAAATTAGTGCTTTCAGAAGTGTTATAATTAAGAGTATTCTTTGATTAACATATTAATGTCGTTAATAATTGTATCTAGTCTCTGTGTAGAAATTGGACTATCAGAATTATTCAATTTAGTTTAACCGCTCCCATCAGCAACGTGAATGTATCGCGTTTGGTTTGTCTACACTTACATTAACTTGAATTCGATTTTAATGGTACAGTGGGGCGTGTTCTGATTCCTTCTGTACACCATAGTCTAGGGTTTTATTCCCTAGTCAATGAATTACCGGATTCTCCGGAAAGCTGTGTCCTGGCACGGCGTGAAATCTTGAACTGGATATAAAATTACTTTTTAACATTTTAATTACATTGCTCTAAATCAAAGTAGTCAACTTGGTTCCTACTGCCCACTGGTGAGCTATTTAAGCTTTCGTGCTAGGCGATAGGGGTTTTGCGGGATGCTGAAGCTGATGAACAAGACTAGAAGCAATTGAACCAGATACCACATATCTAATTTCGCAGCATCAGTCAAAAGGATCTCACTAATAATTAAATATAGGTATTTTCAATAGAATTTATATTTTTATATTTTCTTTTTCTTCAATTTAAACAGCTTCCACATCAGTAGGCGTTATACTGATGAAGATCCAGAAATGCATCATCAAATCAAATTTTCTATGTATTATAAACCTATTTAAAGTACAAGTAAAGGAACACAGAGGCGACAGAGATTCGGATTATTCAGAAAACTCTAGGTTCTGGCGCAGCATGATCTTAGCTGTTCTTTCGTCACAATGCACAAGCAATTTGAAATCCTGCTGCAAAATTTCTTAATTTACAGCAAATTGGCGCGATTGTAAGAGGCTTGAGGGTAATCGCATATAAATAAATCACGTACACCAAACCCTTCCTTAACTATGTTCGTCGGAGGGAAAAAACGTTGTTAAACAGGAGAGGACGTTATTCGGAATGTGCCTACTTCTATGAGGCAGTTATGGAGACCGCAAAATATCGTGGGAAAACAAAGGACGTGATTAGAATATGCGTGCTTCTATGAGGTAGTTACAAAGACCACAAAGTACCGTCGGTAAAAAGAAAGCACGGAATATACCTGTTTCTATGAGGTAGTTACGAAGACCGCAAAAAAGCCGTCGTAAACCAAAGACGTTAATTGTGATGTGCGTACATCCATAAGGCATCCATCAAGACCGCAAAGTGCTGCCAGTAAAAAAAAATAGGACGCTAATTAGGATGCACGTACTCCCATGAGGGAAAATTCCAAGTCCGCAAAATACCGTCGGTAAACAAAATGGGACGTTAATTCGAATGTGCGTACCTCCATGAGGCATTTACGAAGACCGCAAAATATCGCCGACAAGCAGAAAAGGATGTTAATTGAAATGTGAGTACTTCTATGAGGCATTTACCAAGACCGCAAAAAAAAAAAAAGTCGGTAAACAGAGAAGGACGTTAATTCGAGCATTATTGATGGACTTACTATATTAGTAATTGTTTGTTTGGGGTTTATGGCGCAAGGACAGTTAAGGTTAGGCTGTGCTAAATAGGTGCCAATTAAATTAATGTACAGCTAATAATGTAACGCAATATTTTATTGCGACAAATATTAAAGAACAATTTTCTTACGAACATTTAATATGCAGATATAATTAATGTACTCTACGTTTCATTTTCACATTTGAAAGCTGTTTTCAGAAAATTGTAGCTTTGTCGACGACTGAAGCAGCGATACTTGTTGTTTGGCTACAGTTCTGTACGCTATCTTACTACAAACTGCTGCATTATGAAGTAAAGTAAGATACGGCTATGCAATCGTACTAAATACGTTAGGGAATGCGAATGTTAATATTGCAACTTCGTCGACACAAATACGTCCACAAATTGTCATCTATTACAAATTATAAATATCGTAATTTCAGCATTCGAAATGAAAGGAAGGCAAAGAAAAACATCAGTAGCTTTCTTCAGAAGAATTCCCGAAAAACTTTGACACTAGTTTCATAACTTAAGCACTAGTTTCATAACTTAAGCACTGACGAAGCATTCAATAACTGCAGCAAATGATGTTTTCAGGAATAGTACGGATTTAAAGTCTTTATTTTTAGACCGTGTTTTTTTATCTCTAAATGTTAATCACTTAGAAACCAATAATCAGAAAGGGGTTCAAAAATTAAAACGTGGAAGTTAATTCACTAATATGAAAAAACAGCTTTGTTGCATATTTCACAAATATTTTCTAAAATTCATTTATATAATACATTAACTATAAATTAATGACTTTCAAAGAAACATGAACATATTTAAAAAAATAATACATTTAAATATTAAATAGCGTTGTACTGCCACCATTTTTAATGAAAATATTTTACAAAATATCAAATATGAAAATATAATTTTTATTTACTAACGGCTTTGGAGGAAAAAATATATTTAACAAAAATACCCGTTAATAAGAACAACGTTGAGAGTTTACTACTGCTTATATACAATATATGCAATTTATTAAATATGTATGTATATGTGTATAAGTTGTTATAAAATAATCTGCTTGTGAGTGGCAGTTTCAAAAGATTTAATTATGACAAGATTCCAAGTGAGCATGTATGTATTAATGCTATTAAACATTGAAAATAACGTATTTCAAAATAATACAAAGCATTGCCTTTTCAAAACTTAGTGAATAATAGTTAACTATTTAATAAATACATTTAAAGTGTAGAAATTTCATAAAGTTAAACGACTGCTTTCTCTGAAATAGCAGAATGTATTTTGCTTATTCACTTTTCCACAGCCTTTAGTTTTTATCCCGTCTCTATGTACAGAGTATATTATATAAACAAATTATGATTTACGAAAAGTAAAGAAAGTAACCAGTTCTTTCATTAAAATGCGCCAAGTATAAAACGAAAAGAGCTGTTCTCGAAGTTGCAAATTAAAATCCAATTTTCCTTTCCTCATCTGTGCCACATCCATACGGTTGTTTCGGGAGATTATTTGTAGGAAGATCTATAACGGAACAGAGTGTTAGCAAAATTAAAGTTGTCACATTGCCAAAATTTCTTTCCTTTAGTAAAGTCAGTGCTGGGAACATAATACGACCAGTTCGTTTTTCCAAACACAGTGACGGTTCGCTGGGTTTTCTACGGCAAAAATTTCTAACAGTTCTATTTTTGTTTTCCATTTTCACTAAAAAGTCCTTTCGAAGTCATTTAAGAATGAACAAATTCTTTAAATGTTGCAAGTTAGTTTTCTAAAATTCTTTCTTAGAAAGAAACATTTTCTTTTCTTATAAGAGAGCGAAGCAGAAACATGTTCATGCACTTCAGTGGAATATTTAATTTCATCCTTGCTTAGTCATACGAATAATATAGCTAATTCGTGCGAGGAACGTGCCGGGAACTTAAGGCAATGCAACCAGCGAGATATATTATCTAATTTAAGCTAGTTGATGCAATACTCGAATAGATTCTCCGTTTCCGATGATAACGTCAACGATTTGGAGTATGCAGTGCAGCCAATTAATTGATTAAGGCATGTACTTATCCAGTATAATAGGAATCAACATTTCCACAAACTTATTTCCAATGAACTAGGAATAATTCCTAATATCTATACCTAGATCATTCAAATCACTTATCTGTGTGGGTGGCGCATTCCATGGCATGCTGCCTTGAAACTTACCGAGATCCTACAGACTGATTATTTTAAGTAACAAGACAATATAAAATTTCCCAAAGGAACTTTATAATAAAGTATCTTTAGGTACCGGCAAGAGGTTAAGGTATCACAACGTTTTGAGGGCTAACTATTCGCTTTATCAATTGAAAACACAATAAGGAGAGAGTGTAAGTTTACGTAGTAGAAGAAATCTAATATCGTTATCTAAGGTACAGGCCGTCAGATTTAAAGAAACGCCTCGAGTTCGTTTCTTTAAATGTTAAGGGACAGAATGACGCTTGTTGTCCTTGCGTCAGAAAAATCCCACCAAACGGCTTTCAATATTCAGTCTATATGTAGTATTACCGCAAAGAACTAATTATTCCGAATTCTAAAGTTAGGAACGACACAAACTTCGTGTGCTGCTTCCTTCTGCACCCCTTCCCCTTATTCCTCCCTCATCCTAGTTTTATCAGGGTTCCTTAAAGAAAAGCCTGAATATTTAAAACGAATAAAACCCATTTGTTGCAAGGGATTATATGACCGCGCGGTATATTTGAATCCCCTATATACAACGTATAATTATTTTGGTAATAATTACTCTAGTGATTACAGTAAGCATTATTTTCCTTTGGAAATTATCTTCATTATGATGATTAATCATATAAGGCATTATATGAAAGATGAAGATATTTGACTTGTTTTATTCCATTTTTCTGCGAAATTTCTGAATTTCTTTTATTTTTGGATGCATGTTGTCGTATCGATTAAAATCGCGTATTTTTTATAATGAGCTTGAAATCCGGAAAATTATGAAATTTGAAACGTAGTTGGAACAGAACTTTACGAATAATCGGCCCTGTGGTATGGAATTTTTTTAAAGGTAACACTCCAAGAGCATTTGGATTCAAACTGGAATCCCGAATTTTGCATACGAAAGGTTACATGCTGCTAAAAGAGGAAACAGACGGCCCGAGTTTTCAAATGCGTTGGCAGGTGCCCTTCATCATTAATAATGTACCTCATCACTTTTGATGAAGGACAGTTGCTGACGCATCTAACAGCTCGCGTGATCTATTTGCTATTTTGCCAGTGCTTAATGTTTTTGTACGAAGATTTCTTCCCTGGTTCTTCGTTACTTTATTCAAACCTGGTTTTTTGTGGCTTCTGATAGAACAAAATAAAATTGACTGCGTATCTGAGCTGGATACGAACTAATAGACTTTCGATTACCTTTGTTCACCTTATTACGGACTACCACCATGAGGATTAATGGTCTTACCCTTGTAACTAGGAATGTATCAAAATAGTATTTTAATACCGGAATAATAACCGGTTAATTCAATATCCCGTATGATAATCGGAATAATAGATTAATTCAATATCCGTAATAACGAACGAGTCCGCTCGTCTAAGGTAAGTGGGCAAAACCGTTCACTTTGCCTGGCGCAAGATGTCTTGTTGCCCTTGCGCCGTAGACATGCAATCAACTAACCAGATTCATTCGTTGCTTCTTTTATTTGACTATTTGGCAAATCTGTGCTTGGAAGGGAGGTTCAACGATCACAACTTTAATTGCAACGAGAGTTTATAGTCAGTTCTTTTACTTTTCTTGCTATCATGAGCAAAGAACTAAGTTCTAATTTACATACTATTCGGGGAGCGTAAATTTAATCTTAGTACGGAAAGTATCTCAGTTTTCATAATTACCCAGCCTCATTTATAAGATATCCATTCGTATATAAAGTAATTAACCAGACTTAATTTCGATAATTGAGTTGACTTAACTCTTGTAAATAATTTCTTTACAATCTCCATAAATTGCTTAAAAATCTCGTTTGGTAAAGATACCAGTTACTTAATTTATATCGTAAATAGTTTATTGAGAACTCTTTTAAAACACTGGGATATTGAGAGTTTCTGTGCATTACAAATTCGTAATATTGTTTGCGTGCAGTTTTTTGTAAAATTATTAAAATAGACGACGAACATAGCGTATATCGTTGTTTTCCAAACTCTTACTTTTTACGATCCCACGTTTGACCTTCATTCGCGAGAGTTACCTCCCAGCATGCTTTTTAATTTTAATAAATTTATTTCAAATGAATGTGTTTTTATCAACAATGTATTCATTACACAAGAAATATTTATTATAGAGATATTTCATAATAAAATATTCCAGCATAATTTAGTGAGAAAATTGTGGTTGATGCAGAAAAAAAAACATGCGTTTTCTCATCTGATTGCAGCTTTGTTAGAGACAATCGTCATCACTTCTCTTCACAATAATAAAATCGTTACGAACTCTCGATAGAAGATGAACTCTATTAAATCCACATTCAACAAAATATAAAGTGGGAAATTCCAGCAGAAAATAAAATTGCCTTCTCACAAAATTGTGGAAAGTTATTTGCAATTTCACTGCTTATCTAGAAAAGTCGTCTGCCTTTTTCAAGTACAGCCATCTTGGGACGCTATATCACATTGAAATTCAAAGAGACGTTCTTGTTGTACAATGTCCGCTTCATCTGCATTTACCTCAAAGAAATTCACCACCCAGCTTGAAATAATCACCATCAGCACGTCGTAAAACCGAAATTACATATTATACAAATTCTTCAAATGAGCGATAAATACAAAAACACCATCTTGCAATTCTATGTCCAGAGTAGCAAATGAGAAAATTCACGATGTCCAATGTTACTCCAGAAAATTTCGGTTTCCAAGGAAAGTAGTAATGACCGCTTTCTCATTTGTAATGGTTTTCCTTGCAACTTATTAAAACAATTGCTTTTCTTAAAACAATTAACTTTTCGAATATATCTGATAAATAAAAGGTGTCATACTTAGCTACAATTATCTATGCTCCAAGCTGCTTATCACATGGAAACTATGTAGTATTATCTCAAAGTGTAACAAAACGACAGAGAATTTCCTTTCAATAGCCCTTTCAATTTCGTAATAGATTTGTAAATCCATTTTCTTTGCAAAGTTGTCGAAATAAATAGTTTTGAAGTGCATTTAATTTATGACTTTTATAATCAGATAAGTGATGTATCTGTATGTGATAGCATGTGCTTTATTTTGTAAAGTCGATGGTTTTTGCTTGCCAGCAGTCAGTCAGTGTGGCCATTGCACACGTAAATATTCGTTTAGGTTTATGATAGATTTGTTGTGTTGGTGGTGTTATCTCTAGTCTTACAATGTTTTCCCAGATGGAAGACTTTCTTAAGGCATTTTATCTTTTCTCCAAAACTAATATAGCAATCAATAGTCAACTACTAAATAATTTAATATCATCTTGACCTTGTTTTTTAAAATCGTTAATAATTTTATTTTCTAGTCAACTGCTCATGGGCCCCTTAACACTTCCCATGGCCACCCCATTTCGTAATTTTAATCCGCAGCCCCCAAAATTTTATTATAGGCCACAAGGAGGTTTTGTGGCTCTCTTTGAAAATCACTTATGTAGACCGTGCTCTGTATTACTAGAAATTAAAGATGTTTAAGAATAGTTTATGTTTTAGATTTACGTCAGCGTACAGTACATTAGATGATCTAGAGTTTACCTGGAAAAGTAAATTATATACTATCATATCTAGAGATAAACATTTGAATTTGCATAATTTTCTGACGTTTTACTCAGTAATTGATAGTTTACTAATGCGAAATGGCTATAAAAAATCTTCAGGTGTAGAGTTTTTTATACTAGGCAAAAAAGAGGAAGAAGGAATGAGGATAAAATAAACAACGCTTGTGAAAGCGCCAACGACCTCACAAAGGGCGGCATTCAATTTCGATTTTATATTTAGCACCCAAGTAAAATCACAAATACACACACATATACCAAATTTGGCCTCCGTGGATTAAATCAATAAATTTTACAGGAAATTCTCAAACTACCTTTCCTCAAATGTTTTATTTTTGTACTTGACACATTTTTACTCTACATATTTTATATAATACGCTTTGTTTTTAAACACGACTCATCTATCAAATGTAGTGTGAGGAACAAGAAAATTGTCATGTAGATCGTTTTCGTCCAAATACGCAAATAACTAAAAATTCTCCACCAATGAACACACTAGGTGATCATAGAGCGAAATGAAACTGGCCCATAGTAATGTCACTGAAAAAAGCATGGGCAGACGCTGTTGACTGGCTTTTCTACATTAAATACACTATAATGGGCATATTGGCAACGTGAATAACGAAACAAGATTGAGGTAGGACGCACAATAAGCATAAGAAAAGGGATGTTCGTGCATATATGTTAGCCGCCATTTTGGTATTAGAAATGCGGCAGTAAATGTTATTTTTTAAACGATCATCAAAGCCTAGTCCCAACGAGGATCCTCGTAAATACGTGTCCAAAATTTTTTAAAGTTCATATATTAAACTAACGTATATAGTAATAATTATAGCATAATCATTAAAAGTATTAGTACATAATTTTACTTCCCTACAATATGGCCACTGACATTTGCCACACAGCTGTCATGTAGTTTGCTCAGAATTAAGAATAAGATGCATCACACATTGTTGTAATTGTCTTGCAGGCAACTTTTATGATCGATTATAATCAACTGTGCCCTTTCTCGAAAGCTTTAAAATTTCCCATGTCTGAAAACTTTCGATTACCCATGAATACTCGCATATTTAAGAAAGCATGGCTTGGTCATTTGCCGTTGCTCTACAGTCGTTAGTTGGGCATTATGGTTCTGAGCTTTTAGACGTATTCGTGAATATCATTCTTCAGAATGTTTCAGCTATAAAACGTTTATTCAGGAAAATTGCTTAGAAAACTATGTTTCAGGAGAATTACTCATCAGCGCGGTATAACTCATACCAAGGCCCAGCATTTGAGAAGTCTTATCCGACAAAACCAAGTATTCAGAGACCGTCTAATTACGAGAGCAGACCTAACAGCACCGCTGGGATTCCTGTCCTCCATCCAAAAGCACGTGCTTTTCTCTACGCATCAAGCAGCATTAAGGACATACTCAGAAACAATCGGTGAAGATGGAACTCCATTCCAGATATCCTTTAGTAAGTCTTTTATTGACTACCAAAATTAAGCAACACCCTCCACTATGTGCAAGTAGCCTCCTCGAATATACTCGCGAATCTTGGCTCTCCCTTACGGCGCAGTGGGTGAGGAAGGGCACTACAATAATGTTGTATAGTTTCATTAGCGGCACACCTTCGTTAAAGCTGAAGTTAGTCAAGGGAATCACCTCCTAGGTCAGTTTGATGCAGAGTAGCACGCCGACATTTTGGCGATCTCTGACCAATTTCTATAAGTATGCTACAACGTTTTCCAGAAGGTTTTACACGCACGATAATTCCAGACCTCACACGGCGATAATATCTAACAATGCCACCACGTAATCCATACCCTCCCATAGCAAGTAAGTACTTCGTAATGCTCGTTAATCGAACTTAACTAGCTGATACAGCAAATCTTCAAATATGAATAAATTAAGCAAATAATTACCCTAAGATAAAATTAAATTGCTTCACTACATAAAAATTTGCTATGCTCTAACCTTTATGCTAAGTCGTGATCAGGATTTCCAAAAGTTGGGTGTGTGTGACGGAAAGGAAGAGATTTAATGGAAATAAAATTGTATTTCACAAGGAATTTTAGCTTACAGCCTACATACAATATTGTGCCAATTATGGAAAGAAAAGCCCAAAAGTAACCCCCTTTCTACATGACCCTCTTTTATTATAATACCACTTTGTGATAAAAGGAAAGGTTTCCTTGCAACGAAACTGTAATCAGTTATTTCTTCATTACTTTTATCCAATAACTGCCAGCGGAAATTCCTTTCGAATGTAGTACACTGAAGTGCCAGAAAAATTGGCACACCTACCTAATATCGTGCAGCCCCCCTCCGTGCGCACGCAGAAGTGTCGCAACACGATGTGGCATGGACTCGACTAATGTCTGAAGGTATCCTGGAGACAATTCACACCAGGAATCCTGCAGGGCAGTCCACAAATCCGTAGGGGTGCGAGGTGGTGGAGATCTCTTCTGAACAGCACGTTGCAAGGCATCCCAGATATGCTCGATAATGTTCATGTCTGGCGATTTAGGTGGCCAATGGAAGTGTCTAAAGTCAGAAGAGTGTTCCTGGAGCCACTCGGTAGCAACTCTCGATGTGTGGGGTGTCGCATTATCATGCTGAAATTGTCCAAGTCCGTCGGAATGCACAATGGACATGAATGGGTGTAGGTGATCGGACATGATGCTTACGTACCTGTCACCTGTCAGAGTTGTCTCTAGACGTATCAGGGGTCCCATATCACGCCAACTGCACACGCCCCATACCATCACAGAAGCTCCACCAGCTTGAACAGTCCCCTGTTGACATGTAGGGTCCATGGATTCATGAGGTTGTCTCCATACCCGTACACGTCCATCCGCCTGATGCAATTGGAAACGAGACTCGTCAGACCAGGCAACGTGTTTCCAGTCATCAACAGTCCAATGGCGGTGTTGGCGGACCCAGACGAGGCGTAAAGCTTTGTGCCGTGCAGTCAACAATGGTAAACAAGTGGGCCTTCGGCTTCGAAAGCCCATATTAATGATGGTTCGTTGAACAGTTCGCACGCTGACACTTGTTGATGCCCCAGCATTGAAATCCGCGGCAATTTGAAGAAGTGTTGCACGTCTATCTCGTTTAACGATTCTCGTCAGTCGTCGAATGTCCCGTTCTTTCAAGGTCTTTTTCCGGCCGCACCGCTGTCGGAGATTTGATGTTTTACCGGATTCATGATATTCACGATATACCCGTGAAATGGTCGTACGCGAAAATCCAAATTTTGTCGCTATCTCGGAGATGCTATGTCCCATCTCTCTTGTGCCGACTATAACGCCACGTTCAAAATCACTTAAATCTTGATAACCTGCCATTGTAGCGGCAAGAACCGATCTAACAGCTTTGCCAGACATCTCTTGTCTTATATAGGCGCTGCCGACCGCATCGCGTTACGCTGATTGGTTGCAAAGCTCCGTTATTTGCATACGCACGCCTGTACCAGTTTTTCTGGCACTTCAGTGTACTTTCTCTGCAACAAATCTTTCTTCCTAACAAGGTGTGTGTGTATTTATTCAAATAAAAAAATACCCTTTAAATACGTTCGTAGGGAATTGATTGTTTGGTCGTCTGTAGCTCAGTTAGTGATAGCACCTTCCCGGATTGTAGAAGGTCGTGGGACCCCACCAGATGCAAAACACATTTCTTTTCCTTACGAACGTTTCACCATCTAACCATGCCATAACACCAGCGCTACTATAACTGCGCCTTAAATAGTTAATAAAAATTTCTAAGATTTGTATAATCAGTCTACCAAATATAAAATACCTTAATCGGTTAAAATACTTTTTATATACTCATACATAAATTGAAAAAGTTAATGTATCCATATTTTCAGTGGTTAAACATCTTCTTTATTGCCGAATGTGTGATGTTCCAGATCAAAGGCAAAAGCTATCTTGTGCGCTTGTGAAATAATAACATAGGTAAGTTTTATCACCGGAATAAATTCGCTATCGTAAAACTGGAAGTAATGTGAGCATATTTGCGTTTGTAAACTTATTCTGCTTGCGGTGGTTAAAACATGAATTTTATGGTAGCGGCGTGAAATAAATCCAGCGCTACAGAAAGCAATAACATTGAGAATAACGGGCAAATAAAATAAGTATTGAGTTATGAAAAATAACGGATGGTAACTATATCGTACAAAAATATGCTTTGAAGCGACTGTTTTACTCCTAACGTTTATTGTCTTAATGTTTCTGGAAATCTTGGATCTCTTTGGAAATCTTGGACGAGCAAGCGGCACTTTTTCTCCAGGAGAGGGGGGGATATTCAATCCAAGAAATGAGGAAAGAATTTACTTTCTTAATATTGCACTATATTATTAACCTAGCATATTAATAATGTAATGAAATTACATTGTCTTGATGTTTCATTACATTATAAATAAGTTACGTTTCGATTGGCTAACTCTTGTAACGTTTTAATACACATGTACGGAAAAACGTGTAGATGGCAGCTGCAAAAATTTGAGAATTGGCATTTTTTTTTTCAATATGGTTATTAGTGTTTTTCGTATTTTTCGCGAATGCTATAGATGAATGTTGTTTGAATTTAAATAGAGAAAAACTTGCCCATATTGATAACTAAACAGCATGCACTTTGACATTTTTAACTATGTACAATATTACTTTTAATTGCAGATGATCATTAATGAATGGGTGCTGCTGAACCTTTGTGTAATTCTGAACAAACCATTTGCGATTATCATTTGTAGCTCTAAGTAAAAAAAGCCGTTTGGATTTGCATAAGCAAATGAATTATTTATAGAATTGGAATTTGATCGGTTCTTGTCACCGAAATTCGAAAATTTTTATTGTCTACATGTTGTTTTTATTGTAACTTGCAACAACTTGTGATAACTGGTAACAACTTTCGTTTATTGTAACATTGTTGTTTTTATTGTAACGATAATAGTGTCAACACTTCTCATAATTTTAAAAATAGTCGTTGAAACAAAAGTTTTGTGAAACTAATTTTTCTGGAGACCGGCTTCTGGCCCTTTAAAAATTTGGCGTTTTAGGAAGAAGATATATTTAGATATATTCAAATTAGTCTGTATCTCTGACACAAGAAGTCAAGTCAAACATTTTCTTAAAGCTAAACTAAGTTGTATTATAATAAAATAGGCTTCGAAAATGCATGCAATCTGCTACTTACGTGCAAAGCGTGTAAGAAAAATGCTGTAAGCCCCAACAAATGAACCCAACGGTGAAGCAGAAGATAACTTAATTGGAGTACAGAGGGGAAGGCTGGTGATACTAAGTGTGGGTGAACATTGCTTTGGAAATTTTTCCCGCATTTTGATCCTCTACAATTAGTTAAACACGTAGGTTCCTGAAATGGTGGATCCCAATGTAAGTATAGAAAGCTAGAAATTATAGAGTCAAAAGTTTGAAGGAAATTTTATCCCTTCTTCAAATTTTCGTCCGAGCACAATTTTCAAATTTCTGCTTTTCAAACTGCTTTCATGCAGATTGAGTTTCTATACAGATGAACGAGTCCCTCATGGGTGACAATGCTGAGGTGGAAGGCGCTACTCTTCAATGGGTGTTAAATTTTTAACTACGGATAAAATTGATCGTCAAAGCCACCTAGATGGCAGCGATCGTAAACACAAGAATTTTACGAAAGCTTCCAGTAGAAATTAGCTCACACATATCTGACATTTTGATCGTTAACTTTAGCTGCGAATTTCTGAGGAGCGAAAATTTAAAATTCTGAAATTTTTGTCACAACTGACAATATGATGATTGACGTGGGGTACATGTGGATACAAATATAATTATTGAATTCCCAGTTTGTTTCCAATAAATTTACTTCGTGAAATACCGGCTAAATTTATCACCCTAGCCCACTCAACGATGTAAGGATATGTTTATAAGATGTAATAAATATCACTAGCGAACACAGAATCCAAAATAGATTACTTTCGATTGTATCACACGTTCTGTATATGAAGTTTAGGTATATACTACAATTCCCTCATTATAAAATGTCATTACTGAACGAAGTTATTTATAAAGTCTTTATAAAGCATCGAAGTTATTTTTAAAGAATCTCCACCCTTTCACGGTTCTTAGGACGCTGAATATTTTAATGTACGTAATCGTTACTTTGAAAATTATTTATAGCTAAAACATGTATATATGAAATTTGATTAAATACAATTTATATCAATAAAACCATATTGTGCCCATAAAGGTGTAAGTAAGAAATTAATAATAACCAAGATATATTTTTCACTATTATTTAACCACTTCTGCATTAAACAAAACAAATTATTTAACAAACACAAATTGAAAATAACGAAATACCTAAAAGGGAGAAAATTATTTATATATATAATATATATAATTATTCGTCAATATTTTATGTCATGCCATTTCCAAATTTAAACTGTTCACAATTGCAAATTCTATCTGCAAGTTGCGCGAGTTTATGATGCAATTAATATAATATTTACATTTCTTTTTATTCACTAAAGAAAAATAAATTACTTAAAATTAACATAAGTTTGTTCGAAAATTAAGTGTGAGTATCGAAAAATAACTATCTGTAAAGCTAATATAATTTATATATGCGAATTCTACCTGCATTTACGCGGTGTCCTTGACCTAATTATTATAATATCATTTTCCCTCATCCATGTCTTACCCAGAAAATTAATTTTATTAATATATAAAAAGCATTATATGTGTGTATGTGTGCGTATACGATATACATAAGTAATATTGGCAAATCAAATAGCGAAAACCTAGAAGGAATATATTAAGACGTAAATTAACCCAAAGGTATTTATGTAAGATGGCACGTCGCGCTTACAAGTGTTTCAGCAAGGCACCACCATGTCTTCATCAGCAAATCCTTCCACACTCATCTGGTCTTAATTTACTTACGTAAAGAATAGGTTTTAAAAGTGAGTCATTTGTCACATTCTCACATTTTGAAACCCAATATCCGATGTTATAATGTTCTTGAACTACCTGGCTTAAAATTCTGAAATGGTAGAAATAATATAAATATTTCAAGAATTAATTAATGTAAGTGATATGATAGTGAGAGAATAAACATGGAAGAAACTTTCAGATTAATTACCCATTAAAAAATGGGCAGTGAGAGGTAACTTCAAATCTGTTTAATTGTGTTTATTCCAATGTAATGCTGCATTTTTATTTTATAAAACCAAAGGCATGTATGAATTGCACTTACATGAAACGTCGACTCCTATTCCTAGAGATATTCAACAGACCGCTCATGAAATCGACTGTTCGAGTATTAATATCGTAGGAATGAAGATTTATGCGTATAAAAACAGTTAATTCCATATTGCGTCGTTAAATGCAGAGCTGGAAATCCTAGCGGAAATCACTTGGTCTTACCGAAACAAATTTAATAAATTGACTTTTCTAGAAAATATTTTCTATATGCGGTCCTAATATTATATATAGCGGTAACAAACACCAAATACATTTAATACTGAATTTTGTAATCATGTTTATGCATAATTTTTTTCCCAATTGGCTTTCGCATGTGTAAATTATTTAACTTCTTAATAATAAGCTTGGTTAGTAGAATACTCTGGAAAAAGATAGAACATTTATAAACATAATATCCATAAATATTCCGTATAATTATTTCATATATGCATAGTAGAAAATAAGTATATACAGTACTTGTTAAAATACACCTTCCATTCAAATACGCGCACACGTTCGCAAATGGGCAGAAGATGTATATTTCATATCTAAAAATGATCCAATATGAACGTTGCATCTCTTCTAGTTTACACCAAATAATCGGTAAACAGAACATCTAAAAACTTCAGCGCAATTGTGACAGTTGGGATATTATCCGCTGAAGGTTAATAAAAGTTCTTATAAGAAAAACTCATTCTTAGAGAGCAATGTGTGTGCTTACTGTTGGCCAGTTCCGAAATATCTCAGGCATCAACACAATGTAATTTTTTATTTACCGAACAAGTTTCTGGAATGACGTTGAGACTTCTGCTTCCTTAATCGAGTGGCCACTTCCTCTGAGCTTGATCGTTCCCTTAACCAGAAGTAAGAGGTGGTCTGTTTGTGACAGGTTCAAACACAATGCTCTTTTAAACTGTCAAAACCAAAACTTCTGCATTCCGGTATCTGATAGATCTTCGTTTTCCAACTTTGATATATTACAGAAATCATTCTAGTCACAAAAGATATATTTATTCTATATTGCCAGGAAATACGATAAAACTTTTAGGATGTCCCAGAATAAAATGGTGAATGCATCTTCTTAGAGAATTAAATTTTACGCTTCACTAATTCCCACACCAAGAAGAAAGATATTGCTGATGTACAGAGAAAAGACAGTACTGATGTACTGGGAAAATCTATTGCTGATGTACATAGAAAAGCTATTGTTGATGTACAGAGGAAAGCTAGTGTCGATGTACGGAGGAAAGCTATTGTCTATGTACGAAGGAAAGCTATTGTCGATGTACGAAGGAAAGCTATTGTCGATGTACGAAGGAAAGCTATTGTCGATGTACGAAGGAAAGCTATTGTCGATGTACGAAGGAAAGCTATTGTCGATGTACGAAGGAAAGCTATTGCGCATGTACGAAGGAAAGCTATTGCGCATGTACAGAGGAAAGCTATTGCGGATGTACAGAGGAAAGCTATTGCGGATGTACAGAGAAAAGCTGTTGCGGATGTACAGAGGAAAGCTGTTGCGGATGTACAGAGGAAAGCTATTGTAGATGATATGACCTATGATGATAATATACGGCAGTACTTTGAATTCCAGTCGCTAATTTAATCTTCTAAACGAATAACAATTTAGACATCGAATAAGCAGCATAGTTTGAGTCAAATTTAAAACAACGCTTTCGAAGGTTACTTCCTGTATTCTTAAAGGGATAATAAGATATTCTACTATATCACAACCTATAAAAATTTTTATAGATTATTTACAGATACAAGATCGAATATAACTTAGAATATAATATGTAAATAATGATGCAAATACAATCTTAAAGGCAACGGATAAACTGCTTTTGGAGATAAAGGTTAAGGGATTCATTTTCAAACTTAAGTTTCCAAGTCAAAATCTAGTTCATTGTGCAGTTATAGAACACAAAGAGTGCCCACAAGCACGAGCTTTGTATTCCCAAGATTTAAGTTTAGAAAAAGCAAATACAGGAATGCATGCAAAACAATTGGACGAAGCACTACGTCGATGAAATTGAAAGGCAAAAGTTAAAGTCATAAGCGCCATAAAGGTTTACTGGGCTTATAACGTTGGGACTTCCGCTTTTCAAATCGAAAAATAAGTTTTAAACGCTTCAAATTTTTATATAAGGGAATATGGGGGGTTTTACGACGGCGACTAGTTGCCAAATCCACCCATATTCTTCAAAATTGGCTTATAAAGTCGCATGTCCTAATAAAAGAATTAGAAAGGGATAAATATACCCTCAAAAACCTTGTTTAATTTCTTTACGTTTCCATTTCTTATTCCTTACTTAAATTTTATTTTATATGTTTATATATACTTTTCCTGCAAAATAAGAAAAATTATATTTTCATCTCCATTAGTTTCTGTCGTTTTTTTGGAACTTTTTTCAAATATCTCGACGTATAATATAGGATGTCAGTCCCCTAGTGAATTGTAAAGAGAGATTCCAATATATGGCAGTTCTCATTTTTTAAAGGTGTTTCCAAGTAAATCAGTAAGACATTGAATTAAACCTAATAGCAATTATTAAATTATTATATATTTTATATAATAAAATATATAAATAAAAATTTAAAAATACATTTTAGCACTCGTGTTAGATGCGGCATATATATTGCTTCGGGAGCTCGTTGCTTCTTACATAAATTGACGCAGACAAATAAAGGGATCATAAAAGAGTGTAAAAAATTGGAAAATATAAATAAACGTATCAGATTATAAAATAAAATTCTAAGATGCTTCTATTTTTTTGGCACCAAAAGGTTTAACATTTTGAGAAAATCAGCCGGACTGTATGATTTTATAAATTACTGGCGTCAAAAAAATTCCTTATCCATAGTTAACACACGATAACTTCACGATAAAGATAGTTAACACACGTCATAGTTAACACGGGTTTTTCATCATTGTATCAGTATTAAGTAATGGATATATTGTTTTATGATAAACCTTTTATAGTTTGTTGCTCCTACGTGATTGCGGACTGGACTTTACGATGTTATAGTTGCGGAATTTCTATTCCCATATTTGGAACCTCCATGGATGGAAACTCCTAACTTGTGTTGTGTTGAAAAATTTCAAAACTCTTTCAAAGAAGAAAGGCTTACAGCACGAATTTTGAAGCGATAAATCTTCCATTATTCCAGAAAATGTCTACTGTTTAAATTTATTATACTTTAGTGTAAAACTTTTGTAGATTTCCCATCTGGACCTCGGTTCTTTTTAAAAATATGTTTGGCTAGTTCACAAAATGTTTCTTATGGTCATTGCACGCATATATTCCTTCCTCCCAATGAAGCAATCTGTGCAAAATTTCTTGCTTACTTTATTAGAGTATATAAGAGTTTCTTATCTGCAAACAACTCGTTCTCAAAAAATAGTCAAAAGGTCATTGGTTTTGCTGTATTTTAATTCACCAATAACGAAGCGTCAACCGCTCATTTGCGCGTATATAGGGCTAGTTCTGATAGGTACACCTAATAAAACTATTATCCAATTAAATTTAGATTACACTGTGTGGTAATCCATACACAACGAATTTGATGAGCTTGACGTAAAAATATAAATTGAAGTCTTTGATCTCATTCATTAGATTAACACGTACACATTTATATTCTGAATATTCGCAACACTTGATTTAAAAATAAGTGTTCTACTGCAGAAGGAATTTGTTTTATGCCAACAGACTAGTTCATTCGTAAAACATGCCTATGGCTCGACAATTCCGTTCCAACGAAACAATGTTCTTATTAAGATGAAAGCCCCGGAATTTCGTTTGCGAAAGCATATCGACATAATTAAAATTAATAAGATGCAAATTGCATTCTGTAACAAGAAGGAGGTCCAATAGTTGCGGGTAAAAGGTAAAAGCGGCAGCTTTAACTCTTGCGTTTGCGAAGTTCATTGTAACGAAAAATTTACCACACATGAGCGTTCGTAGCAAATAAAGTTAACTCCACGAAAACTCTGTGGCAGGAATTTCAGGCGCCGGGAGCTTAATGGATAAGCAAAGTGAAATATTAGATATAGGCCCCTAGGTTCTTTTCATCGAAATAATGCCCCACAGCTAGGCGTCTGAATGATTTCTTCTCTAGACTGTTCCCATAACAAAAGCTTGTCTCAAATACAATAGTGAGAATATATGTGAAAGGAAGTTTGTCCAGACTCCAATTTTATCAGTAGAAATGAATAGCAGGGAAACAGCTTACTGCTATTCCCGTTGCTAAGCTACATATAGGTTGTTTGGAAGTCATAAGCAAGTCCATTGAGAAAATATAGAACTGTGAAGAGCTCGCCTCAAATTTGATCGTATTTCATGTAGTATAAGTTGTGAATAAACCCTCTTATAACAAACAGTATATTTTCTACTTGAGAATTTAGAGTTTCTGAAATGTAACACGTATTTACCTACAAGTCACATAGCGATCAAGTCCGCGTTTGTCTTAGAGTATTTTAGATATAATTTTTACTGTATACACTGCATTATTTGGCAAAAATCCAATCATAGTTATCATTTATGTATACTCTATAATTCTATATACTACCTATATGAAGTTGAACCTTCCAATAGCGGGCACCCACGGTACCAAGGTTTTGTCCATTAACGAGGAATGTCCATTAACAGGGAGTGCCTGTTGTCGAGCCATGAGGTATCTGTAAATTGGTTTATTTCATATATAAGCGATTTTAGAACTACAGATTGTTCTAATAAAAATGTAGTAACATAACCTGCCTTAAAAATTAAAGGTAGTATTATAGTAGGTACTAGTTGAAAATTAGTAAATAAATTTTAAAATATATTAAATCAGATAATTAATGAGAGAATACCACCGCTTGAGGAAGTAATACGATATATGTACAACCAACGTAAAGCGGGTAAAAAATTATTTTTATTACATTCGCCATGCAAAAGGAAAATGCAATGAAAATGAAAATTTTCGTTCTGCATCTGATGAAGGCTGTCCAGTGGAACAGCCGAAAGCCTGGATAATATAATAAAAATGATGTTTGCCCGATTTTCATTATTTTGTACATATATAGTATTACATTAAATCAATAAATTTTAAAATATATTAAATTAGTAAATTTGAAAATGCATTAAATCAATAAATTTTAAAATATATTAAATTAGTAAATTTGAAAATGCATTAAATCAATAAATTTGAAAATATATTAAATCATTTCGTACCAAATTCATTGTTTGAAAATACATTAAATCAACATTTAAAATATATTCAATTATTAATTTGAAAATACATTAAGTGTGGTACAAAATATATTAATTAAGTAAATTTGAAAATACATTAAATCAATAAATTTAAAATATCAAACTTCAAAATTAGGCCAAAATTGAAAATACATTAAATAAATAAATTTTAAAATACATTAAATTACTAAATTTTAAAATACATTAAATAATAGAATTTTAAAATATATTAAATTACTAAATTTTAAAATACATTAAATCAATGAATTTCGAAATATATTCAATACTAAATTTGAAATTACATTAAACTAATAAATTTTAAAATATGTTATATCAATAAATTTTGAAATATTGTATAAACATTAAACAAATTTGAAAATAAAATGGAAAATAGCAAATGGAAAAAAAATAATATTATTGCTTTACAGGAATGGGTGAAATATGACTGTATCAAATTTATGTAATGTTGAAATTACTATTTAAAGAAATTCTTACCGCTGCAGTTTTCTCCACATACATTTCGAGTTTGTGATGGACTTATTGTAGTTCCCATTGTTAAAAAAGTACTTTTGAAGTACCTCGGCTTTTTTCAGCACATCCTGACTATTTAATACGTCGTCAGCTTCGATTTACGTACTGTCTTTGACATCATCTTCACTTTTTTCGATTTTATTTTTATTCATGAAATCTCCAATTTCCAAGCCAGACTTCTCTGTGTGTAATTTATCGTTATCAGTGGTACACTCTTTTAAATTCGTTACATCGCTAAAGCTTGCAATTTAAAAAGAAATTTCTGCGTTACTTTGATTTTCTGCATCATAAATATGTTCTCTATTTCTTCCATTATATTCCTGCTTCCACAACTTAATCCCCAGAAGTTTTCATACCAGTTTAACAGAGAATAGGTGCTTAGTCGACATAGGGTATGGATAATAGTCCAGGAACCTTTGTTCATCAAGTTTTAACAGAATCTTTGTTACAATATTTTATCCATATTGCTAATATATTGGCAAACAGTCGCCAAAAGCTAATTTGCATACACAGTAGACTCAATTTTTCAAACTCTTTTGGGCCTTCTCCCCATAAAAAAAATAATTGCCTAAAATTTTGCGTGATTTCTTTTACTCCCCAGCAAAAAATTCAATCAGCTTTAATTGTCAGTTTCGTAAGGGATTATCTCCTCAGAGCTTGACAGTATTCTTTTGTTGGTTCTACCGCCCCCCCCACTAGGGATGGGTGGGGAAAAATCATTGATGAGAACAAGAGATTAGGACCATACTTATCTTAAACAAACCAGAAGCTCGAAGAAAACGACATAATTCTTTTCTTAAAAGTGCCTATTTTACATAAAAGTTTCGAAGAAAACATTTCTGAAACTGTCCGCTGTCCGAAATGCCACTTATTGAGAGGTGAAATACAATAAACGCCCTATTTCAGGGAACTGGTGATTTAGAAATTGTCAGTTAACGGGAATATCTGTTAAGGGAGATTTGACAATAATTCTATATGTATCTATACATATATAAATAAAATATAAATTTATATTCTATATCCTTGAGAATGCTTATGATTACCGGAAGTTCATATATTCACAAAATAAATGATACTATTGTAACTGCAGCATAAATTACGGCAACATACTGCAGGATCTTTGATTTATATGACGCGTGCTGGTTTTTGGCCTTTAAATTCTCTCACAAAATTTTTATTTATAAAATTTCATATTATATTTTCCACTGTTTATTTTGTTTGTAGCTGACTCTAATCTCGCATATTACAACTACGCTCATATTTTTGAGAGTGTGACAACAGAGATTTTAAAATGATTAGGAGGAAGAGATGTGATTTTGAACGGTTTAGTCAACTATGCAATTTTAAAGCAATCTGCCTACGTGTGGCATATCTGCTGACTGGATATAATACAATAAATAGTAGCCAAGTTTATCTTGGAATTTGGAAAATGCTAAGTATTTTGGACTTTCATGTTATACCGTCAACAAAATAAATATCATCATCTCTCTAAATATGTCAGTTTTATACTGGTATATAAACCAATGTGAGATTTGCAAGTGATTGCTCCGGGGTGGAGAAACCTTTCATGTTGGGAGGCAGCATTAAGTTAGACATAATCGAAAATTGCCTCATTCAAGAAATTTCAATTAGATACAGTGGTGTAGCAAGTTAAAGATCATGGGGGAGCTCAAGTACTTTTTTAACAAATCATGTAATTTGGCATTAAACGGGCAAACTTATTTTGCTACGCAAGGGGGGGTGGTGCTTAGACACAGTTTTCTGCGCCACTAATTAGATATGTAGCAGAACCCCGATAATCCGAACTCCGTTTAACCGATTTGGTCAACTGTCCTTTTTGTTATTAATTTAGCAAATAGTCATGCAATACTTCCGGTAAAAATGTTCATATTTGCTTTTTAAGGTACACCGGTCTTCAGAGAGAAACCAATACAAATGATGGATATTGGACATATAAAAAATAAACGTATTTTTTTCCATATGTATCGGATATACACAAACATACTACTTTTACCTGTTGTATTTTAAATACGTTCATTTAAGATAAAATAAAGTAAATAAGTAAAAATAAAATGAACAAAATCATATTAATAAATGTAAGAGGGTTTGATTCTCAAAATTTGGATCCGTCCAAAAGGCCGTAGATTCACCAACCCTGAATTACCAAGATTGTCTAAGAATTTCTTCATCAACAGACATTCTCGGAAATTTTATAATTGAGCATTAATGACGTAAGAATAAAATTGAGGATGAATTTGATGGGAAAAGGTTTAGTAAAATGTATCTTAAGGGGATCACTAATGAAAATAACCAACAACTTGGGGTGTTCTGTAGAGAAATAAGGAATATTTTCTAAGAAAATTCCTTATACTATAATTTTTGCCACCCACGTATTAATTACAGCTCAAACTAGAGCTTGTGTAATTTTGGAGAAAAAGAGACGCTTTCCCCATCCTGGATTCGAACCAGGGTCCCTCCGTTTAGCCCGGAGTGTCTTGGACCGCTAGACGAATGAGGACAGGAAACAAAGC
>QLNU02015359.1:5581066-5598400 GCA_006491805.2 Dysdera silvatica | reverse complement strand
TGGTTAGGCAAAAGAAAATTTACTACACAAGCCGGACATGAACGAGTGACCTCTGAGTTGGAGCGAAAGGACCTGGAGCCAGGAAAAGTAGGAATTAATCTCAGTGATGATTTTCCTCCAAAACATCTCCAAAATACATGATATATACCTGGTTATTAGAGATATAAGAGAAAGAGTCTTCTACAACTTTATTTAGTGACTCAAAGTCCGGCCTTTGGGGCAGTCATCCAAAGGCCTCTGGTTAGAGTCTAGCCCGAGTGCATTTCAAAATTTATTTTCTCTGACCATTGTGCACCATAAAAACGTAGAGAGCCAGACTTAATTAAAATAAATCACTCTATTTAATGAAGTGAAGGAGATGGGCGAAATGAACAGAATCATGGAACTATGAATAAAATTTAAGTACCTAAGCTAATTTAAGATCAGGGTGTGATTGAATATTAAATAATCGGATTGAAATAACTCTGGAAGCAAACCAGTGGGAGATGGAAACGTAGATCGAGGTGGTCTTTTTGCAAAGGCTTTCTCGCTGATTATTGAAAAAATTTAAATTACATGACGATATAAAGCTGATATTAGTTTCCAACTAATCGCTAATCATCCAAAGTTAAGATCAGATCTTAGTTTTTAAAAGTACACACACGCAGGTTCAAACCATGGAAACAAACATGAATTTTATACGTGCAAAAATATATTTAAGACATTTAAAAAATTTTAAATTTATTTCAAGATTTTTTAAAGTTTTTCCATAAGATAACTTAAAGTTTTTTATAAGATGTTTTAAAGTTTTTTAAAAGGTATTCCATGGAATATTACGAGATAAGCTTTATTCTTTAGTATAAATGAAAAAGGATTACTTTATAGTAATTTATTATAACGATGGAAAAATTATAATTTTAAAGCCGCAATTGTTAATACGGTATTTTCTCTCTTATAATATTTTGCACCCTGTAAGAATCTTTCCTACTATAAGGTTCTACCTTTGGAAAAAAATTGATCTGTTTCAAATTCGAATCAAATATTTTTGAAGTACACGTAATTTGAAATATAAAAAATAGTCTTAAATGTATTTTAAATATAAATTTATTCCCGTTCTTTCCTGCGTTTGGCTTTGAAAGAAAAAAATATACGTGACTAATATCGTAAAGTGAAAATTATAACTAAGGGGGGAACATATTTATCGTTAAATAACATACACATCTCGTAAAACAAGATACATAATTCTCCATCGACGTTTCTTAAATTCTTTTTAGACCAAAGAACAGAATCATAATATTTCAAGGCATATTTTAACATTAGTACATATTAATGTTCTTATCTTTTCAATAAATTTGAATAAAGTGAATTCTTATGAAGTTGTAGTCCACAATCAAGGAAGTGAATTAAAGCCCTGTTTCCAAGTTTCCCAAATGTATTCCTTAATATACTATAACGTATAGCTAGAAATACAGTCATATATTTATCAGTAATTTAAAAATGTAGCCAGGGTATATTTTTATATGTAAATATATATATAAATAGAATTCATTAACAAAATGCCTATAAATTGAATTTATTAAAAATACATATAAATTAAATTTATTAATAAAATACGTATAAATGGAATTCATTAACAAAATATATATAAATGGAATTCAAAATGTATATGTAAATGAACTTAGTTGCAAATGTAAGTGTCTACCATTTAATACATATTTTAATATCACTGAAGGCACAATCAGAAATGATTTAACTGTAATACACATGTCGAGTCATAGCGGCGAAACAATTAGATAATTATGCATCTTTTTTAACAGAGACCATGTGATATATGTGACATTATACACAATGAGTTTTGTCGTCCAACTGAGCTCTTGAGCCTAATAAACCTTCTCTCTCCTGCATCCTTGGTGAGTTACCCTTTTGAGGAACTCGTCAAGTGTTTGAAAATACCTTATTGCGGAGGAAATAAATCCCCATGTTATCTTACAAAATTTAAATGTACAATATTTTATAAACGTGCTTTCGGCATCCAAAACTTCTTAATTGAATATAAAGTTTATTTGCTTGAAAAGGTTAAGGACACACAATAAATCATCTAAAATTAGTATTCTTCTTCGATGTTCATAAAGGCAAAAATAGCCGAAAAATATTTTGTCAAGGTCAGGTGAGATACTCTATACTTGGATTCTATAACTATATCTCATGATTCACGAAATAATGGCATCGTTCAAGACCGAATATTTCAAACTGGTAGGGTAAGAAGTTTGTTGATGCGTAATTATGCGAATTACTATGTTATCATTTTAATACCGAGATGATAACCTATAATTTGTCGTTTGTTCCAGCTTGCTTGTTATTCTTAGGCATTATCAAATAACTGTAGCTTATGCAACTTGGTCCTACAGTGATTTATGGTCCACTTCTCAACAAAAAACTCTGACGTTCTTGCTTCTAAACGTAAAATAAATATTGTTCGATGTCGGTGATAAATTACATCCTCACATCAACGAAGGATATTATTTTCTAAATAAATCTGGACTTCATGTCCGCATATATGAAGCGTGGATCGTAAATTATGGGCACGAGATATTGTTCCTAAATTCAGCCAGCAGTGAATAAAAAATACGTAATATATGGTTTCGCGGCCAAAATTTCTCAACCAGCTGACGTTTGGGGGTCTTGCACGAACGCAGCAAAGAAGAAAAAAGTACGACTTGAATGGTTCCACGGCGTTTGGAACAGTTGAAAAATTGTTCGCTGGGAGTTATGACGGGCCGAAGGTCGTACATACTCCCCCGGTCAGCCATGAAATCGGACAAGTGGACAATATCCCAGATCTAATTCTCTAAAAGCGGTTGTGATGCATGTTTGAAATGGAACACACTTTCAGTTTTGAGTTACCGTTCTGCCATGAAATAGCGAGAAATGGATGAATAGCCATACTTCGTGAGTCAGTGATTCTTACGGGGTGAAGACGAATATTTTCCTCTTTCACAATAATTAATTTGCACCGTAGAGTGGATGCTGTAAGTGAAAATGTATGTTTAGTTATACTAAAATAATTTCAAAATTATTTTAGTTAAACTTTGATTTAAAAGGAGTGTCATTACAAAAAACAAACTTGAGTCTTGTTTAAACAGCAATCAGTTTTTCGCATCAAATTCAGGTGCATTTAATTTCGGAGAAATGTAGCCTCCTGGATTCGTATTGCTATCAGAATATCGAAGGTGTGGTTTAGCAAAGGCGGACCCAGAAGGGGATTTTGGGGGATGTGAGAGGATGTAAAATGCAGTAAAGCCACGTATTACGAGCCCGCATTTAGCAAGTTCCCAGTTATTGCGACGAAAATATGGATTTTGTTTGGTATAATGATTAAGTGCAGTAAAGTTTAACTGCTTTTAGTGAACAAGCCTTTTTTGGACCTCGGATTTAACGAGCAATTTAAAAAAATAAAATAGGAAATCAAACTTTTTGTAAAAATTCCTTCGTTATATACGGTTGATTGTTATAATCGGCGCACGTTGTAACCAATTTGCATCGTATTTTTATGGATTGGGGAAGGAAGCTTTCCACAATCTTTCCCCCCTGTGTAGCAATCATTGGATATAGAGCCCTTTAAATACATTACTGTGAATTATACTTAAATATAAATCACAATTCATTGTAGGTCATCCTGTCAAATACATTTACAATACTGCAGTATATTCAATCATTGGTTGGTTACTATATATTCTAATATGTATTAATATAATATATTCTATATATCCATATTACACTGTTTGGTGCAGAATAACCCTCGTTGTTCTTATGCCATAAAACTGCAACCAGTCGACAATGGTTCTTGCTTTAATTTGTTGAAAGATAGCATGCAGAAATTGAAATTCTTTGAAATATTATTTACGTAGTGGTTTACTTTTAGAATTGCATTTTCACTTAGCTTCCCTCGATTATCTATGATGATATTTAGTAAAACAAATCTCGTTGCAAACTCATGATAACGAAATCACATAATAATATCTAATAATAAGTTTGTCACAGGCGTTTCTTATTATTAAAACTATACGTTCTTAAGTCTGTAATGACACGTCAACCCATCTGTGTTAAAAACATAACACACAGCGAATATATGTTCTGCAGCTTGTGTGTTATGTTTTTAGCACGCTGCAGGACATATATTTCGCTAAAATTATGCAAATGTCACAGAAAGGATATTTTTATTAGACCAAATCCAGTAAATTTTAGTAATAAAACTAAAGTTATATATATTTGTTTTATCGATGGTAATATGTAGTCATATATATGTTTAGAAAGGTTAAAGTCGTCCCGTCATAATAGTTTTAAATCATATCATTGCATCATTCTTTAATTTACATTATACGTAATGATTCCAACACCCACGTTATTAGCTCAAACCACAGTTTTTCTTTGTAGCAGAAAGAGACATCATCCCTAACCTAGTTTCGCACTACGGTCTCTCAGTTGAGCCCGGAGGGCGTTACCAGCTGGACCATCGAGGACAGGAACGAAGCTCTTTTCTTGTATAGCAAAAAAGCTGTAATTTGAGCTAAAGAAAACATAGCTGTCGAAATTATTACGTACGATAAACTCCCTATGAAAAAGCAAAAAAACTCACCCCGAAGGCTTTCTGTGTTCACCACTAGTTGACAATTGTGTCTGTCATTCCTGAGAAGGCTGATAATATCTTAGAAAATGGCATTATCTTGGAATTTCATTGCTGGTCATTTTTACAGCGACACCGCATGGCAATGGAGACATATTTGTCTATCACGCCGTTTGCCTGGGTTTTTTCTCCAGTGTTATTTTAGAAAACGCCTCCATTTTGGCTTTCCACTTTAGTCAGGAATTTAGTTCCCTCGTAGCACCGAAAATTCGGGTTCCTTAGAAAGCTATACATGATCTTCTCTTGCCTTGTGCTATGAAGCTACAATTTTCTTGGTATCTTAACAACTATCACTATATTTCAATAAACCCACATTTGGTGCCATTATGGGTAATGTAAATGGATGCATCAACATACGTACAAGCTGCTCCAAATACAACGCTCGAGTGCGAGACGTGGGTATCCATAAAAAGCAATTGAGCTGAAAGGTGTTCTTCTAGCCGTTAAGAGAACAAACATTTGCAGGAACCATAATATATGTTTTACATCGTAAAGCACTTAAGGATGAAGTGAGGATTCATCGCTTCCTGCAAACGAAGTATATTAATGTATTCAAGCGTTTTACTACTTCCAAACTAGCTTCTTGGTTAAAACAAAATAATGGTGTGATTTCCCTTTAATGGCAATTAATCTAATCTTTCCTCCACGTCGTTACTTTAAGATGCTTCATCATGCCATTATTACATGATTATCATAAGTATCGCAGTCACTTCCGCAGCAACTTCTGATGGTGTAATTATTCAGAACGTGTGCTTTCATACGTTTTCTCAAGATGATCATTGAAACCATTACGTAATATGTAAAGAAACAAGCAGGCGCAAATTTAAGGTAAGCATATGTGAAAGATAAATTAGAACCAACAAATGTTCTTAAAAAGTTATAAACAAATAATTAATAATGAAGGGAATGATGCGATAAATTATCAGACTAAAATATTTTCGAAAATTTCATATGATTTATATTTCCCTTGTTTCTTTCATCCCCCCCCTCTACATGTAAACATGAACATGCCCAGCGATGACCAAGTGGTAACGTGTTAACCTAACCTATAGTTAATCCGGGTTCGATCGAAAACGATACCAAAAACAACACTTATTGTCCAACTGTCCACTGTAATCCGATGGTCAGTTACCTAGCTTTAGGGGTTCCGGATCCTTTGGGAAATATATACGTCTACCCCCTACAGTGACGTAATAATAACTTATTCATCCATGTAGCCATTAATCCTTGTTCTACTCTCATTGGTATCGGGGAATGCCTGTCGTATTTTTGCCCATCGTGGCATAGGCGTAGAGTTATGTGGGGCCCCAATAATAATTTGAAATAAATTGCAATTTTACATATATTGTAATGTATAAATGTACGTAATATGTGCTTGCCCCCAATTATTATGAAAACTCTAGACTTATGGTCTGGGGTTTGAGTCTCTTGGCATCTGATGTTGTTCGGATTTTTCGGAAAACTATGTCCCGACGAGGAGTGACCTTTGCATCGTAGAAAGGCATGGAAATGTTCCAAAGTATTGAATTCATTCCTAAAGCATTAAATACGTAACGTATCTGCAACATTAATATACACATAAGGCATTATATACTTATACCCATGGAGTTTCCAGATGAATTATTTTTCAAAAATGACGTTTAATTAAAGTTAAATGCTGCCTGTGAAAATAAATGATGTTTAATTAAAATAAAATAATGTTTAATTAAAATAAAATAATGTTTAATTAAAATAAAAGCCAATGTTTAACAAAATAAATGATAAGCGAATTTGTAAATAAAGTTTTATGCCGAACTAAAAATAAAATGATAATAAATTAAAATAAATGATACAAATTAAAAATAAAATGATAAATTAAAATAAAATTAATTAATTATAATAAAATTATGTTCAATTTGCCAATGTTTTCCAAACGAATAATATACAACTTTTTATTTATCAATTATTATTGGACACAGTTTTATAATTAATACCTAAATATTATTGTTTCAAACGATTTTACTTGATTGAGAAACATTTCGATTATTTCTATTGAAATAGCACACGTAAATAAGAATTTAAATATTGTACAATTTGCAGTTTTAATTTTTTATTTGTGAATATTTATTCGTATGATGTTGACAAAAACGACCTGTTTTAATAAATATCGTTACAAATTTGCTTTTAAATACTTCGCCAAAAAGTTCTTTGTCGTTGGTAGATCAAAACAATATTTTTATATCTTAGAAGATAACGACATGAAAATTTTTTTGTTGTTAAAATTGAAGCTCGGAGTTTACAGAACACAACCATGAGTTTAGTCTTTTATTCTAAAGTATAACATTATGTGGTAACAGGGTGAAAACAAAATGAAAACAACAATCTTGTAAGCAATAACATCTGTTACTAGGAAAAGGGTTCAGCTAATTTTTCTTGGACATACTTTTTTAATGTTGGTGCAGAAAATTCGTAATATCTTAAGATGATAAACCATTCCACTCAGCAGTCTTTAATCATGGGTATCTAAAATTGTGTTTTTGAGTGGTGAAACCTATTTTTTTTTTAATCCATGTTTGGATACTTTAATTGTGAGAGTAAGTTTAAGAAAATTGCCTGCTGTTTGCACAGAAAATTAAATTGATAATTATTATTTTACTTTTAAAATAGGAAGTAGCTGATATTTTAAATTTAAATTTGGAAAGTTGAAGTTTGTTTTTACATGTAGTTAGAAACTACAACATATATTCTATCTTTGGACATTTGAAGAATTTTGAAAGAAACTCACTTAAGTGACAAATGATATATTGACAATGTGTTTTATGAAATAATGTAAAACACTCAGATATATTTTATCTATCACTTTAATATCCAATAACATAATTGATGATTTAGATATTGACACATAATACCGAAACACGAAACCATCACGTGGTTTTTTGTAACAAATTAAAAAGGCGTGATATAAGTTTCTTTCTGTAAATTTACTGTTTTTTTGTAATATTTTATTAAAAAGATACATTTCCAAAATTACTGAGCGTAATTTTTTAAATATATACTCCAGTTTGTAAAAATTGCAACACCATGAAGGAGTCACGTGACTGAGCTGAAACTTTCAGGAAATGCAAATTAGGGTATGCTATTCAAATGATTAGAATTTCAGAGTCATCGCGCATGCGTGGGCTGAGCAGCGCCCTCTGAACTGCTGATGGATCCGTATAAATAGAGGGCTGTAGCGGGGCGTGTATGGTTATCTGCTAGTGGTAAACGTTACATGAGACGTCACTATGCCTCTACGACGAAAGAGGGCGACATTTCAGCAAGTTACGGAGTTTGAACGGGGACGAATGATCGGCCTTCGTGAAGGAGGGTTTTCTTATCGTGCAATAGCAGCTCGTATGGGGCGTAACAGCAGCACAGTGATGCGAGTGTGGAAGCAGTGGGTTCAAGAGAACCAGACAACTCAGAAATCCGGGAGTGGACGCCGAAAGGTGACGTCAGCACGGGATGATAGACACCTGGTCCGCATGGCGGTGACGGACCGTTTTGCTTCATCTGGACAGTTGGCAGAACGTTGGTGCACTGCTACAGGTGTATCATTGTGTGCTTCATCAATTCGTCGGCGTCTACTGCACCGTGGACTGCGTGCAAGAGTTCCTTTATACAGGATCCTCCTGACGCAAAACCATCGGCGCCTGCGGCTACAATGGGCTCATGGACATAGAGACTGGCGTGCTGATTGGCAACAAGTGGTGTTTTCTGATGAATCCCGCTTTAATTTGGGGTACAGTGATGGCCGCATCCGTGTTAGACGCTATACCGGTGAACGCCACCTTCCGGAGTGCGTTATCCAACGTCATAGTGGACGAACCCCCAGCGTTATGGTCTGGGGTGCGATTGCGTATCATGGACGATCTCAGCTGCTACGAATTGTGGGTAATCTTAACAGCAACCGGTACATCAATGAAGTTCTGGAGCCCGAAGTTGTTCCCTTCCTTCAAGGCATTCCCGGAGCTGTATTTCAACAGGACAATGCCCGCCCACATATTGCCAGGAATGTTCAAGACTTCTTTTCATCACAACAGATACAGCTTCTTCCTTGGCCTGCCTATTCGCCGGATATGTCGCCGATTGAACATGTGTGGGATTTCGTTGGTCGGCGTCTCGCTCGTGATCCTCGTCCCATAGCTACTACAGATGAACTTTGGGGTCGCATACAAGCAATCTGGAATGCTCTTCCTCAGGCACACGTTCGACATCTGTTTGATTCCATGCCACGTCGTATAGCATCACTTATTGCAGCGCGTAGTGGCTTCACCAAATACTGATTTTCGACATGTAATATTGTTTTTTTGCTTTGTAATTTTAATCGTTTATTTGTATCAACACAGGTCGTTTGTGCATTAAATTTCATTCAATTCGGACGAGTCCTTCATGGTGTTGCAATTTTTACAAACATGTGTGTATTAAAAACTTTTCCCTGCAAATGGAAACATATTTTAGATTTAAATGAAATTTATAGCATAATAATTTTCAATGTTTCAAGTGAATATATATATATTCCACAAAATGATTAATGAGTTATTTGCAAAATACATTTTAGTACAAATTTTTTCTGCCATTTATATTATATTTATGAGGTCTGTGTAAAAAGTATTTCTAAATTTTTTTCCTGTGTAAAGTAAGGATGGTGACAACATTGTGCACAGTAGAAGATTATAATATTTTGCGCATGCGTGACTTTCAGCTGATGGAGCTGAATCATTTGCTGGCAGTCAGCAAAAATGTGATATGCTACGTCCTGATCTCTCCGAAGGTCAAAATATATGAAGCAGCGACATTGAATCAGTTCTTGTCAGAAGTTTGGACGTACCTAGGTGAAAAAAATTTACCAAACTTGTTTTCATATAGGTATCTCACCAACCTTCCTCTAAATTTTGTCTCCAAAAAATGGCGATGCCACTGAAGAACTCCCGTTTTGAAAGTCAGTGGAACATCATGTTGAACGGGACGGTAATGCTGAGACTGCAATGCGAACGAAGACTTCTAGAGGTCTTTCCAGCAGTGGAAAATTCAATTTGCTAAGCATGTGGAAAGCCTCATATTCCTCAATGCATTTATCCCTGTGTCGCCTCCATGTACTGAAGTCCAACATACCTTTCGTACCCGGAAACACTGCTGGAAGGCTTTCCTCCGATTGACTCTCAACCCCACTGATCGTGATCCACATATCGTCGTCGTCTTGTCATTTCTCTCCACAAGAAAAAATAAGATTGAATATTTTTTAGATAGACGGCGCATACCTCTGCACAAAGTCGCAATACAGATACGCATACAATAAGCATAAAATACATTCAAAGCAGGCTCCTGATGAAGAACAGCGACATATATCTTAAACGCCTCGATGCGCACGTTGTTACTAACATTTGATAAGTAAAATGCTTGAGAATTTAACGTAGACATAAATTCATTCATTAAAAATACACATTTCATTCATTAAAAATACACATTTCATTCTTATAAGTTGATAGAGTACGCGTGTGTGCATTGGCGTACGTAGGGGGGTGATATTGGGGTTTGTAACCCCCAGTGCCATGCAATTTTGTACATTTAACGTCGGAATACGTGAGTTGTAGCTCTGTAACCTACATGGAACGTCTCTTATGAACGGTTTGTTTGTTTGTTTGTTTTGTGGTTTTACGGCTCAAAGACTACAATGGTCATGCTGCGCCGGGACCTACTGTTTTCCGAGGAATCCGAACCTCTTATGGCCTAGGGAACCAAACCCCGGACTACAGTGAGCAGTGCGATCTTTATGAGATCTCTGAGTAAGCGTTCTTTGTACACTGTTGATGAACGTTTTGAGTTCACCTATGTATGCGTGACTTAAATTGTGAAAATTATTTACGATGAAACGTAAAGAGAGGGAAAGAACAAATATCATTAATAGTTAAAATAAAATATTAAGTACCAATATGCAAATTGAATATTTCCAACCACCTTAATTTTTATATATTAGAATATATACTTTTTAAACATAATATGTCATAACTTCTGTCTCAAAATGTAGGTACTGTGTTATACGTGCCCTTTTCCTGTTCTAGGTTTCGTGTTTATTAACCATTCGATGGACAATGATTACGACGAGAAATCTGGGTTAACCGAATCACAGTTGACAACGTTTTGGGAAATCAAACTGGAAGATTTGTCCTCAATTTTGACTTAATGTTTCGGTTTCCTTGGTATAAATGTGAATTACACGAACTTCAGGATTTTCATCCTCTTTTTATTTCTACTTTTCTTTCTGCCCTTTTTCTTGTTTATCCCGCAAGCAAGTTTTCACAGGACTAGGGATAATATTGTTGAAATATTTCAAATCGTTTTAATGGTAATGATATTTAAAATGCTGATAAATCTTAAACGGTGACAAGAGCGAATTTCACGAAGTGATTATATTTCGTAAATATGAAATTTTTAAAACGTATGAGAAAAAGGAAAACTTCCAAAATTCGCAGGACTTCCAAAGTCATTGGAACAGCCACAGTAATTATATTACATTCAAAAGCTCACAAAATGACTAAAAATATCATCGATCCATTAGCGCGCTTCCTGCTGTTTTTAAGATTTTAAAATACGTTAACATATATTCTGAGGATATAATTAAAAATACCACTAAATTAAGCCCATAACATGAATTTCTAAGCAGATACGATACGGTGGAATATACTAAAGTAGTAAAAGGATTAATTTAAAGAAAAAATATTATTAAATTCCATTGTGGCATTTACTGAACACAAAATAGTTTTCAACACCATTTAAATTTCAGATACCATCAAAATCATTGACAATTTGAAATTAAACAACGTTAAGTAAATATACATTTTTATCGCTAACCTCTTTATATTAATTGAAATCCTAAAATTCAAGTGTGCAAATATTTCAAATATATTGAATTGGGTATAGATATTAGAGGTGGCAACGTTCAAAATTTTTTTATGCAGGGCAAAATGTACAGGTTGATAATATGCAGTTAGCAATAACAATAGAAGAGCTACTTCTCGCATCTTACTACTTGGCTTTAATCTCTTGGTCGATGTTTATCGTGCGGACCGTCGGAATTCTAGTAATGCATTCACCACTAATGAAATCGCGTAAACTCTCCAAAAACGTTTGTTTGCACCATAAGCGTAGATTTATATGGATGCGCGGAGCCCAGGCCCCCCCAAAAATTTTCAATTTTACATATATTGTAATGTATAAAACTCCATAATATGTGCTTGGCTCCCAAATAATTATGCGAACTCTACCTCTATGGTTTGCACATATAGTCCATAACAAAATTCATTAATTTAATTGAGCACTACTTCTCTCTGCAATGCAGTAATCCGTCGAACTTCAACATTCAATATTTGCAGTATGTGGTTATATCGCACCATTGCTTCCATAATCGATATCATAGACAAAATTGTACATTATACAACGCAATCACCGTTTGGCACTGTTTAATAAAAATAAAATCAAATTTTCTCCACGGGCATTTGGCCACGTGGACTACAATTAAGAGGTACTGATACAACACTGTTGTCTTTTACCCCTCGAAGCTGTTAATTCATTGTAGTGTGAAGAGAGAGTGAGTAATCATTTTAGTATTTGACGGCTTTTGGCATTTTTCGTTTTTTTTCGGCTCCGTTGCATTATTTTCACCTAATTTGTATTTTCTATATATGGAAACAAGACATATCTGAGACAACGTAAACAAACCGCGACAGTAGCAATTCCTCAGCAAACTGTTTTCAGTAAGTTACAATGTTGCCAAAGAATTTGATAGATATATTAAATTTATTTGAAGTGCATTCAAAAGAATAATTTTTTCCTAGAGGAAAATTGCCCTCGCGTCTAAACAGAAAAGTTTTCAAACAGCCCGTATTAAATATATTTCCCTATGGGTCAAGGCAATAAGGTCTCAAGAGCAGTGTAATACAGAGAATGGAAATAACTCAAAATGTCATAAAGAGGTGCGTGTTTCGAATAACTAATATAGACTGAAGACGACTTATTTGAATATATGTGCAAAAAAGGTTCATAGATCTGAGTATTAAAGTAAAAATTCTAAAATAGAAATAAAGCTGAATAAACCGCAAAGAAATCTTATTAACTGTGGATTATTGAAATACTCAACAAATATGAAAATTATTATTAATAACTTGGAGATATCTATCCTCGGGTTACATATGTCTTTAATGCAAGAAATAGGCTGGGTTAATGTGGAAATGAATTGTTCGAAATAGATGGGTGCGGCGACCACTTTCTGAGAATCTTTCATCCATAGGTAGTTAGACAACGACTCCACATGCTGGAGACGATGATATTATTATTAAATATTAATAATATAATTAAAGATATAATTAAAAGATACTTATTAATTTTAACGTTAGATTCATTTTTAAATAAATTATAACAGAATTTGCCTAGTTCAAATAACGAAATAATGCAAACCATTCACGAAGGTCTCAGAAATCACTTCGATACCATACATTTTTCAAATGCCCCTTAATTTTAAATTCATCATCATCATATTCAACCATTATCTATCCACTGCTGGATGAAGGTCTCTCCAAATGCTTTCCACACAAGTCTATCCTGGGCCATTCGTTTCCACGTCACCCCAACCTGTTTTCTTATTTCATCCACCCATCTAGTTTGAGGACGTTTTCTAGGTCTTCGGTGGTCTCTTGGAATCCAGTTCAGAATTTCTGTTGTCCATCGTTGATCAGTTCTTCTTGCAATATGCCCAGCCCATCGCCATTTCAGTCCTTTTACTTTAACAATGATGTCCTCTACTCTAGTTTGCTCTCTCACCCAAGTGTTTCTTTTTCGATCTCTCCTAGTTATTCCAAGCATGCACCTCTCCATGCTCCTTTGCGTTGTCTGTAACTTTCGTATTGCTCCAACTGTTAGACTCCATGTCTCTGATCCATAAGAGAGGACTGGCAATACACACTGGTTGAAGACTTTTCTTTTTAGACATAAAGGCAATTTCCCCTTCAGGATAAAACTGTTTCTTCCAAATGCACTCCAGCCAAGTTTAATACGTCTGTTGAGTTCTTTCATAATGTTGCCATCCATTGAAATCAGCTGGCCAAGGTAAATATATGAATCAGCAATTTCTAGCTCAGTGTTGTCAACTTGTATTTTTGTTTCCTCTACAAAATTATTGAACATGATCTTAGTTTTTTGTAGGTTCATCTTGAGTCCAACTTCTTCACTTCTAGTTGAGAGCTCTTGTACCATGTCTTGGAGTTCTAATGGGTCCGTTGAAAAAATAACAATGTCATCAGCAAACCGCAGATGATTTAAATATTCACCATTTATTTTTATTCCCTTGTTATTCCAATTTATCAGCTGAAAAATCATCTGTAAAGCAGAAGTAAAAAGTTTTGGAGAAATGGTATCTCCCTGCCTCACCCCTTTGCCAAGTTTGATAGTTTTGGTATCTTTATGTAACCGAAATTTTGCACTTGCATTTTTATACACACGTTTCACCATGTCAATGTACACATCCTCAATGTCTGTTGATCTTAAAGAGTTGATGACTGCTGATGTTTTTATAGAGTCAAAGGCCTTCTCATAGTCAATAAATGCAACACACAATGGAAGTTCATATTCATGTGTTCTTTCAATTAATTCTCTTAATACTTGAATATGGTCCACTGTACTGAATCCACTTCGAAATCCAGCTTGTTCTCTTGGTTGAGCTGCATCTAATTTTTTCTGCAGGCGATGTGTTAGAACTTTTGTGAAGATTTTATAAATAGCAGGTAACAAGCTAATTGGTCGGTAATTTTTCAAATCCTCTTTATCACCTTTTTTATGCAAAAGAATTACTGTTGCAGAATCCCATTGGTTTGGTATGTTACCGCTGTTAAGACATTTGGTAAAGAATTTTGCAAGTATGTCTTCTACATATTCTCCAGCTTCTTTTAGGATATCTAATGTAATACCATCATCACCAGGGGCTCTTCCTTTCTTCATATTTTTTATTGCAAATGAAACTTCTTCTTTTAAGATTTTAGGAGCTGTTCCTTCGACTATTTCAATGTCTTCGTTTAATTCACTGTTACTTTCGTATAGATTTTTGTAGAATTCTTCAACTCTTCTAAGTATTTCTTCCCTATTTCTTGTTACGGTGCCATCCTCTCCTTTTAATGCAATGATGTGTTTCTTCCCAACAGATAAACTTCCTTTAACAACCCTAAGGCTCTTGTTATTTTCAATGGCTTTCCTTACTAGCTCACAGTTGAATTTTCTTATGTCTTCTTTCATGCTTTTGCGCAGAGTTTTACAAAGTTCTATGTACTCAATCCTGGAACTGGTATTTCGATTGTCCACCTTCATATCTCTTCGCCTTTTCATGAGCTGTTTCGTCTTCTCAGATAATTTGCTATTGTGCTTTTTACAGGTTACACCACCAATTTCCCCAGCAGTTTCAACTATTGTCTTAACAATGTTTTCATTTGCTTCTGAGATATCACTTTCATCAATAAGTCCTTCCAGTGCAGAAAAGCGATTTTTTAATTCCAACTTGAATGCCTCGGTATTTACTTTCAGTTTCATTAGATCCACCCTCTTACTTACTTGTTTCCTAATGAGCTTCTGTCGTTCTAATTTAGTATTTAAGTGCACTTTACATCTCACCATTCGATGATCACTTCCAGTATTAAATCTGTTCAGTACACTGCAATCTTCAATAATTGATTTCTTGTTTGCCAGGATATAGTCAATTTCACTAGTTCCCCCATTTGGGTGTTTCCATGTCCATTTTCTTTGCGGTTTCTTCTTAAAAAATGAATTCATGATGCTAAGGTTTTCAGCTTCTGCAAATTCGATGAGTTGATCGCCACGTTCATTCCTTTCCCCATATCCGTATTTACCAACCGATGTCTCTCCTTGTTCCTGTTGTCCAATTCTTGCATTGAAATCCCCCATGATGAGCTTGATATGTTGTTTCCCTTTGGTGTGTAACTCTTTGATTTCTTCATAAAATTCTTCAACCTCTTCGTCGGTATGGCTTGATGTTGGTGCATATACCTGTACTATTTGAAGTTGGTATCGCTGGGTTAGTTGAACAACAAGCCTCGCTGCTCGATCTGATGTACTTTCAACTTCCAGAAGACAGTCTTTAATTCTTTTGTTGATTAAGAAGCCAACACCACTTGTTCTTCCAGTTTCCGTTCCTCTATAATAAAACAAATGTCCACTTTTAAGTTCCACCAACTCTTCACCTTTTCTTCTAACTTCACTGAGTCCTACAATGTCCCATTTGATCTTGTCTAGTTCCTCTTCCAATTCCTGAAGTTTTGCTTCAGAAGCAAGGGATCGTCCATTAAACGTAGCCAAGGTCAATAACAAACGGCAGCCTGGGCCATTCCAGTGATTCTTAGCACCCCCTGCTTTCATGCCACACTGACCGCTGCCTTGATCAGGAGCACTCCAGCACCTGGAGACTAGGGGCCATGGTTTCTGGTGTGTCAACATAATGGAGGAATTAGCCATAATTTCACCACGCTGGCTAGACGGGTTGGTGAATTAGCCCTCCCCTTCCGCCTTTCTATCCGTGTAGCAAATATTAATTTGCCACATAAATAGAAAGCTCAGCCTGCACCACTTGAAGGCGGGGTAGGACACTAGGTTACTGGCCTGGCCGGTTCCACACATCGTCACATACGTTCAGCGTGTGGGTCTCCTTCCAGTTAGATACCAGCAACCCTTTTGCAGGCCATATATATATATATATGAGAACCATCATGAGAACCATAAATGAGAACCATCCAAAGAAGAGCCGGACAACTACACCCTGCAACGGCAATTGAACGGCAAACACTACCCCGGGAAGAAGGAGGACGCGGACAAGCGGACCTCAAAGACTTACATGACAAGCAGATCCAGAGCATGAGGCAATACTTCCAGTTGAAGAGTCCCCGATCGCCACTCATCCAAGCCATAATACAAGCAGATGCAAATTACACGCCACTAAACCTGTGTAGTACCGAAGAGCGTGTCCTGGAAACAGCCAACGAACAGAAACTGAGAACTTGGGCCGGAAAACCATTACATGGCAGGCACTACAATGACCTGCAACAACCACACGTTGACAAAAAGGCATCAAATTCTTGGCTGGCCAAAGGCACTCTCCAGCCAGAGACAGAAGGATTCATGCTAGCCATCCAAGACCAAGTGATCGCAACAAGGAACAATCAGAAATTCATCCAGAGAAAAGACATAGAAAGCGACAAATGCAGACACTGTCATGCGGCATCGGAGACAATCCAACACGTGATGGCAGGATGCAAGATCCTTGCGCAGTCAGACTACAAACATAGACACGATCAAGTAGCGAAAATAGTCCACCAGAAATTGGCAGCGAATGCTGGCTTTCTGACAGAAAAATGCCCGTACTACAAATATGAGCCAGAGACCGTGCATGAGAACGAAACACACAAGCTTTACTGGGATAGAGCAATCATAACAGACAAGACAGTCCCACATAACCGTCCTGACATAACCCTCGTCGATAAATCGAATAAGACCACGTACTTAATCGACATAGCAGTACCCAACACCAATAACATACAGACAACCTACACAACGAAAATCACCAAGTACCAAGATCTCAGACATGAAGTACGAGATATATG
>QLNU02015359.1:5541514-5580966 GCA_006491805.2 Dysdera silvatica | reverse complement strand
CTTAATTTTAAATTAAAAGCCTTTATATACCAGGTGATCCAAATTAAACATGAGTTTAGACCTCTCTGTAAGGAACAGTATTTGGCCAACTTCACCCACATTTCGCACGCATACTTCCATGTGTATGCGGTTTCGATTTCTGAAAGAAAAAATTGAGTTCATATTTCGGTCGGTAGGGGAGGAAATGGCGCTGCAGAGCAGGCAATTGACATATTACTTAACATGCGCAACATCCTCTGCCTATATAAGGAGTCGTGAAGCATTTTTCCACCATACGAGGACTCCGTCATGAAACTTACTTTACCAGATCGCGCGTTACTTGTTAAGCTCTTTTATCAACGAAATAACAATGCTTCTGCGGCACTTAAAGCATTTCGGCAGGTAAAAGGTTTACGCAGAGGCCCTCTAACGATTACAAATCTTCGAAAAATAATCTTGCATTCCGAAAAGAGCGGAACATTCGCCATTAAACCAGGACGAGGCCGCAAACCACCACAAATGCAGCATTTGAAGAAATTGCAAATGCAGTAGTGGAGCAGGGAGCAGCAAGTGCACATGGTAGCAGTAGTGCACGTGCGATATCATGGGAATTGGACATGCCATATACGACAGTGTAGAGAGTTATGAGAAATGTCCTGAAGTTTTATCCATATAAGATAGCCCACACTCAGCAATTGCTTTCTGGTGATAATGACGTGCGGAAAACATTTGCTTTGATGTTCATTGCTCGGATGACAGTGGATGATGAATGGCCTTGGCAGATACTGTGGAGTGATGAGGCCCATTTCCACTTGAATGGCGCTGTAAACACATGTAACTGCCGTATTTGGTCTGACACAAATCCCCACGTTCATCAACAAATTCCGTTGCATGCTCCAAAAGTGACAGTGTGGTGTGGCTTCACCTCATCTTTCGTCATTGGTCCTTACTTCTTTGAAGAAAATACGGTGCCCTGCGGTGGCGCAGTGTGGTAACGCGTTCTCCTAGTGCGCCGCTAATCCGGGTTCGACTCCCAGCAGTGCAAAGAACGCTTACTCAGAGATCTCATAAAGATCGCACTGCTCACTGTAGTCCGGGGTTTGGTTCCCTAGGCCTTAAGAGGTTCGGATTCCTCGGAAAACAGTAGGTCCCGGCGCAGCATGACCACTGTAGTCTTTGAGCCGTAAAACCAAAAAGAAAGCGAAACGAAGAAAATACGGCCTCGGGGCCAATGGCATGTTCTGTTACTGGCTCTAGGTATGCATTTATGTTCTGGAACTTTGTCATTCCTTTGCTTCAACAGAGAAATTGGCTTGACGCTACAATTTTCATGCAAGATGGTGAACCCTCCACACATCGCGTTGCCTGTTCAAACATTATTACGGCAAAACTTTTCGGATGACAGAGTGATTAGCAGGTCATTTTCAACATCTTGGCCGCCTCGGTCACCCGATCTTAACCCTTGTGACTTTTGGCTGTGGGGATATTTAAAGAGCTGCGTTTATAAAGGCAATGTTCCGAACTTAGCAGTCTTAAAAGACAGAATTTCGCAACATGTATCCCACCTCCAAGCGAATGAGTTATGTTCTGACGCGGAATGTGTTGTGCATCGAATGCAATTTCTAGAGCAAAGAGACGGAGGACATATCAAACCGTATCTGTGATGATAGTGTGGTTCCACATATGATAGCAATAAAGTTATTGCATAAATCTTTTTTTAGTCATACCTACTATCCTACGGTATACTGTAATTTGTAGTTAATTTCATGTGATTGCAATAAAGGTTATTGCATGTTAAAACACTTTTTCGTTGTTAATATTAATAAATTGCCTGCTCCGCAGCGCCATTTCCTCCCTTAGCGGGCGAAATATGAACTCATTTTTTTTCTTTCAGAAATCAAAACCGTATACTCAGGACAGCATTTGGGTGAAATTAGCCAAGTACTGTTTTCTACAGAGAGGTCTAAACACCCCCTGTTTTATTACAATCACCCTGTATATTTGTGTATATATATATATATATATACACACGCATATACCGGGTGATCCAAATTAAACAGGAGGTGTTTAGACCTCTCTGTAAAAAACAGCACTTGGCCAATTATGATGATGATATATATATATACTTCACTTTAAAATGTTTTTATTCAATTGCATTTCATAAGCCTTTATCAATATGCCCTTGCCGAAATCCGCCTCCAGGAATTGACGTATTTTATATGAAATATATTAAAAATGTTTTCTTCATGTAATAGGACATGTTTTCCTTGAACTCACGTGAAATACTAAAAAGCAATTTCTTTTATGCAAAGAATTTAACGATGTTTGAAAAGGCATAATTCCACCCGGAATTCTCCAAATGGAACTAATTTTTAAACACGTTTCCTGTTCCGTCTCGAAATATACATCATCCTTTTCTTTACCTTACCTCGTTAATGCTTTGATTTTTGATCATATTCCCTTGGCAATATAACATAATATCATTACTTTTCTACGCGGATTTCAAAAAGAGTGCAGCTTTTGAAATTTCTCAAAGTCCTATTATCTAAAAAATTTTAAACGAAACGTAATTCTGCATCAATAAATGTAAATATTATGAATGCTAATATTTTTATGATTTTGTTTCGTCAGTCTGTTTGATTTTTATTATCTTTCAATATGTTATATTTTGTTTTTCGCTATAAATAAACTGGGTATTAATTCAGTTGTTTTAATGCGCCTACATATGCCATTCAGTAATTGGGTGTTTTTTTTGTTTATTTTAAATGCAGCAGTCTGTACGGACAAAAGTCCTTTGTCAATGTTGGGAGTTTACACACGTTGCTACAAGAGAAAGAAAGAGAGAGAGTTAATATATTAATAAGAAGGTTAAAACGGTTTAAAGTTGATTAGAAGTACGATGTGGATGGGAGTGTCAAGAATACTGCAGAGAGGACAACAAGTCTCTGTCCTTCCAGTACCTGGCGAGCAAAGTCTTCCCAATTAGTGGGGGACAGGTCGGGAGATGATTAGCGTCTATTATCTCATCTTTTGTGCAGAGAGGACATATGGGACTGTCAGCAATTGATAAACTACTATATTAATATCAATGAGTGAATAAGGACACAATTTAATTATTAACAAAATTCATGTAAATTGTATTTTCTGATAATAGATTATGCATCTATATCCAGCAACCTGTAAAAACGTTTGCTAACATTTGCAGTTTCAAATTTGTTTCGAAATAATTGCGTCTTTTATATTTTTATATAAATAAGGCTGTTTAATTTATAAACAGAACTTTGGTGAACTTCGGCAGTAGCAGAAATATTATTTACTGGATGCTTACATTTGCTTTTGCGACGAAGTTTTCTTTATAAGACTATAAAAACAAAGGACCTAATCATCCAAGCGTGTATAAGAGGTATAAAATTGATAATGATAAACAAATTGTTATTTTGCTTAGATCCACGAAATGTTATCAGAAATATTGCCAAAATCACCCATGATGTTCACTGGAGCGGCCAAGCATCGATACAAGAAATAATGATGTACGTGGATGCGAACTGCAAACTAAGTTCATCTATGAAGTTAATATAATGTTTCAAATATACCGATCCTTGAACAAATAATTTGGTTTATATATATATATCATCATCATATTCAACCATTATCTATCCACTGCTGGATGAAGGTCTCTCCAAATGCTTTCCACACAAGTCTATCCTGAGCAATTCGCTTCCACGTCACCCCAACCTGTTTTCTTATTTCATCCACCCATCTAGTTTGAGGACGTTTTCTAGGTCTTCGGTGGTCTCTTGGAATCCAGTTCAGAATTTCTGTTGTCCATCGTTGATCAGTTCTTCTTGCAATATGCCCAGCCCATCGCCATTTCAGCCCTTTTACTTTAACAATGATGTCCTCTACTCTAGTTTGCTCTCTCACCCAAGTGTTTCTTTTTCGATCTCTCCTAGTTATTCCAAGCATGCACCTCTCCATGCTCCTTTGCGTTGTCTGTAACTTTCGTATTGCTCCAACTGTTAGACTCCATGTCTCTGATCCATAAGAGAGGACTGGCAATACACACTGGTTGAAGACCTTTCTTTTTAGACACAAAGGCAATTTCCCCTTCAGGATAAAACTGTTTCTTCCAAATGCACTCCAGCCAAGTTTAATACGTCTGTTGAGTTCTTTCATAATGTTGCCATCCATTGAAATCAGCTGGCCAAGGTAAATATATGAATCAGCAATTTCTAGCTCAATGTTGTCAACTTGTATTTTTGTTTCCTCTACGAAATTATTGAACATGATCTTAGTTTTTTGTAGGTTCATCTTGAGTCCAACTTCTTTACTTCTAGTTGAGAGCTCCTGTACCATGTCTTGGAGTTCTGATGGGTTCGTTGAAAAAATAACAATGTCATCAGCAAACCGCAAATGATTTAAATATTCACCATTTATTTTTATTCCCTTGTCATTCCAATTTATCTGCTGAAAAATCATCTGTAAAGCTGAAGTAAAAAGTTTTGGAGAAATGGTATCTCCCTGCCTCACACCTTTACCAATTTTGATAGCTTCGGTATCTTTATGTAACCGAAATTTTGCACTTGCATTTTTATACACACGTTTCACCATATATTATACACACCATATTATATATATATTATACGTTTCATCATATATATGTCAAATATACAATTAAGGTATTTTTTATCCTTTTTTTCTATCTATGATTATTTCAGAACATATCCTTGAAAAGCCTGATGAACTTACAAGAGACAGCTATTTAAAACGTAGCTAATGTATTTAAAAATATTTTCGCTACGGCTCTTCCACACGGCTCATACTCCGGAGTTTTTCATTGTAGATATTCCATTAAGAGTATTTTATGTACAGGGACAGCCTTATGCCGATTTGACCTAAGCAACTAAAACTGACTCAGCTCTCGACAGGACCATGCGCTTTCTTGAAATGTAATAATCTTTTTTCTTTAAATTTCAAATTAAGATTTTTTAGGCAGAAGAAAGTAACCAAAATCCCTAACAGTAGCTTAGTCCCATGCCTACTTGTATTGAAACAAACTCAGTCAACAAAAAAATGAATTTTAAATGACACAAAGTAAAGTAAAATATTTCCTTTGCTCCTAAATTTATTCCTTCTTTCGTTTTATGGTCAATTGCTATTTTTCGAAGAACTCTTCTAAAAAGTATTAATATTTTGTATTTTACCTAAAGTATCCTCTCAGTTTCACGAACTAGTTTTATTTGCTCGTGATTTTGCGGCTCAACGACTACAGTGGTGTTACTGCGCCCGGACATATCCTTTTCCGAATAATTCGAACCCCTGGACCTACAATTTTCCAAGGAATCCGAATTTCTTGTACCTACAATTTTCCGAGGAAGCTGAACCTTTTAAGGCCTAGGGAACCAAATCCTAGGCTACAATGAACACTGAAATATTTGAGAGATCTGAATAAACGTTCTTCCCACCGCTGAGTGTCGAACCCCAGGTAACAGCCCACTAGGCGAAAGCGGTTACCGCACCCCGCCACTGCAGGGTCGTCACAAACTATCAGAAAACCCGAAAAAAATACTCAGAAAACACAGTAGTTTATAGAATCGTGTAGTTTGTAAATTAGAGGTTCGCAAAAACTTAATTCCATTGAAATATTAAAAATTAAAATTAAGTATCGTAAACATATATTGATGCACGTTTTAAAAAACCGCAATCTAGTTCAGATGTTCGTAACCTGGAAATATGAGAAGAAATTTCAGGGCATATTTATGATTTTCATGATTTGTCTATATCTACCCTTCCCCCATTTCGCGGCCACCTCGTTCATCAGTCACAGAACCATGTGACTTTTGTCCATGTGGTCATCTCAAAATAACAATGATTTCCTGACAACATAAATATTTCAGAGCTGAAAATTGCAATTCATCAAATAATTTGTAATATTCCGGCTGATACGATTCGAGCTACTGTAGAGGCCACGATATTGGGTTTTAATCTGGTTCAGTGGCGGATTAAGCGGCTGGCGGCCGCCAGGAGCCCCGAATCTCCAAGGGACCCCCAACTCGAGAGATTCCTAGTTAAAAACTGCCACAACATAAAAAACGAAAGATTCAATATTTAATATTATTCATGCATTCTACGTATATAAGTATAGAATGTTCTTTTATTAAATTATATTACTTTTTAACAATGTGAGTGCAGAATTATTAAATGCTACTGCCATAACTGTAGTTTCTTTATGTATAATTAAATAAGCGAAATGAGAATTAAATTATAATGGTGAAAACTCTGTTCTTAAAAACGCCATTTTTCTTATAAAAAGCTGAGGACACGAACGACTTTGATTTGACCTCTAGGCATGAGCCTTAATATTTATCCCGTATATATATATATGCATACTTATACTTGAGCGTGATAATACTAAAGGGTAGTTCGACGAGACGAAAAATCCTCGTTGTTTAAATAATATTTCCGTACGAAAACCATAGCAGCTGGATAAATCTTCGAGGGTGAGAGAATGTTTATGTCCTGTTTCGATTCTATTAATTTTTAAGAAATTCCCTATGGGTTATTATTATTATTTTAAAGAAATAATTCTTATTATAAAATAAATCTTACAGGGGAAAAAAGTGCTTGCGTATTATTGGGTGCATTATTTATGGGATTAATGGTGTATCATTATTGCTAAAGTATTTATCAGTAAGAATATATCGCTCGGATATATATACCAGGACGTAAAGAGTCCAATCGAATTGTGCGCACTGTTTATTCTATTTTTGCAGAAGTTATGAATGAAGTTAGAATGAAGTTATGAATGAGTTAAAAATGACAATTATATAGTTAATCTATATAATTGTCAAGAAGGGAAAAAATTGTTTGAAAGCGTGATATTATATCTCAATTGATATTAAGAAGTCATGAATGATAAAGAAAGTTTGCAAAAACATTTACGAAGAAAATTATTATATTTTGTTAAGAAAGGAGGAATAAAGAGAGTGTAAGAAATTGATAAATAGCCAGAAGTGCTATTGAATAATAGTTCGAAGTGTATAAAGGGAGTGGAACTTTTCCTAATGTATAGATCGTTTTGAAAGTGTTTTTAACCATACTGATATCAAATGCATCAGGTGAAAAATCTTTTCAAGTTTTAAAACGAGCTAAAATTTATTTAAGGGGGCCCGGTAGCATTTTTAAAAAAATCTAGATTTGAAGACATGCTTTTCGTTTTTTTCTATAACAGGTTACAGCATAATCGTAAGCATAATATATAAACAAAACTATTTTTATTAATTAATTTATTTTATATCAATATATGTGAAAAAACTCGAAAAACTAATGTCCATCATTTTTTATACAAATCATTTTTTTTATTTTATACAAGTCATTATGTGACTTTTCACGAAATATAAACATATTGTTATAAATAAGGATATAAGGAAAAGATCGTGTTCAGGAAATTTTGATATTTTGATAAATTGTTTAGAAAAAATATTAAAAATATAAAAATTTCAAAATTGGCATTTTTCGAACTTGTGCTCTGTAACCGTTGTTACTAAAATTCATATCACAGGTTGTAATATATATATGTAAATTCTGCGAAGAAAAATTAAAGAAAACTATATCAACAACACACCTTGAAAACTTCTAACATTTATCGTAAACGATTTTGAAGATATATCAAATTGAAATCGTAATATTTCAAAAAATTTCAATTTGAGAAAAACTCAGTTAAAACTTGTCGAGTACAACATAGAATCTTCCTACAACCAGGAGCCGACTATGACTATTTGGTTACCCTGCCCAACATGCATTTAGTGTCCCTCCTGACACGCATATAAAGATTGAATACAAATCTGGAAAATGTACTCACCCGTGTTCCCATTTAAAAATATAAGTAGGAATACGCTTTTTTATCCCATTTTCAGGCCAACGTTGGATGTCAAATAGTGTATTTTTATAGATGAAGCTGTGAAAGTTTTGGTAAAAGTAGCAAATATTGTGTGTGTCATTGACACACTAAATTCGTGTTTTCAGAAACACTGCGTCTCACGCCTATGGCATTCGGGATCATTGGAAAAAAGTTCCCTGCTACGGTTTTATCAAAATGTAAACAGACAAAAGATAAAACTGATTAGGAAAATATGTGCAATAAAAATAAAAAAATAACACACCCTAAAAACACACAATCTCCAAAATTTTAAAGCCATTTATGATGAAATATAGCCAAATTATAGCTTAATTAAGCATTAAAATTGCAAGAGCAGCAAAGACGATAAATAGAGTTACGTTCAGTTATTTTCGAAGCTAAAGTTGTAGCTATAATTCCTGCAATTGTGGATACCAGATACGATTTCGCTAGATTTGTTTCGGATTGTAAATCTGAAGAAAAAACGTTTTTTTGTATTAATTTACTATTTTATCACATTAAATACAATTGTGAAATAAAATGCTTTAGAGCCCTTCTTTTTGTGGGTCCGGGCCCCCCGAGCCCTTGCCATAATCTGGCTCTGGCTACAACTTTAAAATAATTGCCATGTCGCAGGGGATCTAAGTGCCTGAGGAAAAAGCGAAAACACAATTGCATTCAGAAGAACATACAACTGTTTTTCATGCAGAAAATGAAAAATCGATTTTTTGAACCAAATGTGGTACCAGCCTCCCTTAAGGAGTACGATAGGAGAAGACAGATTGAACAACATGGCCATATTATACATAGAACAAGAAATTTTGGATGAAATAGATACTGAAAAAATAATTGATGAATCTTCCAAAGAGAAATCAAGACACAAATTCATGAAGAAAATATTTTTAATCACTCGGGTAATTTACTATTAAATATTTTGAATAAATATCTGATTTTTCTTGAAACGTTGAGTTTATTATTAGCTACATATTGCCGGTTTAAGGAACTCACTAAAAATTTACTACTGAAATCTTCCCGAAAAAGTCCTCAGATCCTTACAAATTGTTGTTGTTGTTGCGGGGCTTGGCTCTAAGAGCCTCGAAATTTTTACAGCGAGGGGCCTCCAACAGGCTTAATCCACCTCTGATTTGATTTCAAAAAATGGACAGCATAGTGAACATGTAATGACATAAATGTTATTTGAGAAATGTGCTATGATATCGATACCGGGTAGAAAACTTGATTTTGCCCCAGGTAGTGACACATCACTTCCTTTTTTTACGGACAATCAAATGCCATGACCCCTTTATAATATTTTCAAGTTTGATAACTTTTGGTGGTGTCATTTTCATTTTATAGGGGTTTCAAAACAAAACTTTATTTGCAATCACTATGTATATCTGTGAGTTACAGCGATCATCTTTACATTATGTTTTTCCAGGAAAGTTTTTAATCAAAACTTTTGTTAAAAATACCAAATCAAGCGTGTTAAAACAGCCTTTTATCGCAATGTGAACCTTACAGGTTTTTAATGTATTATGAAAAAAAAAATTAAGAGTCAAATACCTTATGGATACCCTACAAATCTCAGAAGATGTTTATTTCGGGTATTCCTAATGTTGACAAAAAAGTTACACTATAAGAGATATTTGAAAGCTCGTCCGAAATATCGTGCAAACATACAATGAAAATTTATTTCAGACGTTTAGAGAAGTCTCAGACGTTTTTTCTCATCTCAGTAAAACTTGTGAAAAAATATAAGAATAGAACAAAGGAGTCCAAAATCTCATCATTTCCACTTTAAAATGAAGGAAAACTTAGAGCCTTCGGAAGAGGGAATGAGACTGAAAACGATCTTCAATTTCTTTCCCTATGAAACTGGAATGCCTGGAGCCGACTCGTAAAATGAAAACGCATTTTTTTTTTCCAGACTTCTTTCACAATCTTGGTCGACTGCGTTACTCTATTCAAATGGCACTTGCGGTAAAGGCATCTTCTTCAGTTTTCGGAAAGTTTCACCCTGAGGTAAAGACTAAAGTACACCAAACCACACTCACTCCTGCCGCTTCAGCGTACCAGCAAAATTAACCTTGTTATCTATTGCAGCTGTAAAATTTCTCTTTCTTTATTACCATTAAACAGCTAACAATTTGTGAATACAAATATACATCGTAAGTGAAAGTTACCGTCTATAGATAGCATGTTGCCAGCGGTGGCGGATTAATACATGGGCTTTAGGGGCTGCATCATAGGAACCTCTGCCAACTAGAGGGCTTCCAGATACGTGTTCTCTTGAAGGCGATCCCTTCGAACTACTTTATTGGGGGCAGAGGCGGCTCCAGGAATGGGCAATCCGGGCAACCGCCCAGAGTGGCCTCGCACCGGCCCATTTATTATCGACGCACTCGTAATGTAAAATGGTTATCCTTACATTGTAGATCCCCATTCATTATAAAACGTAAACGTAATTTATTCGAATTTCAATAACGCTAAAATGATATTTATTGTTCTTACAATTCATTTGTTATACTTTTATCAAATTAAGATTATTGTTATTAACAACGGATCAGAAGAAGACAAAACTATTCTTTTACTTCCTCCCGTCAAATGGTTTTTGCACCCGCACGGTCCATCCTGTCCCCCCTCCCTCATCAGCTATAAACAGGAAAGGCACACCAAAAATCCTTCTGGCTAGCATTTTGATAAACAGATAATTTCACAAAAATTATCCAGGTGTGTATCGCAATTTTCTCAAATGAGGCCCATCTGAAACCCCAAATAACACTAATACTGCTTATTCATCAATTCTTAAAAACGACGCTTAGTCTGTTCTTAAGTTATTACAAGTTTTCCACGTCCCTCTGCTAAAGATATACAACAACTGAACTCTACAAAACAAATATAATTCAAAACCATAAAAATCTATCTTTTCTTCTGTCAACATCACCGCATTCTGGAAGAAAATTTCGTAACAAGCTTCGGCTTTATATTCTCTTCCATTTCTAACCTCAAAACTTAAAATAATTTAATATAGATCTTCTCTTACATTCCTATAACTTTTATACTGCTCAAGCTATGTATCACTATATATTGTATATCGGGTTGAATAAAATTTATTATAATAATATGTGCGTGAAATTTCAATATAATCTATTGAATTTTTCTAAAATTTAGGAATTTCAAAGGACTATATCTTTGCTGTCAAACATGAGTGAATTTTTTTTACATTATTATCCTTCATTTAACGACCTCTTTCATGTGCATAGTTCTTACAAAAATCGGACCTCGAATTCTCGTAAGGTGCCCTCGTCAATGAAGTAAATACATAGTATAATACACATTATATAGTAAATACATAGTATAATGTATTTTGGTGAATTAACTCTTTCCTCACTATATTTTCGCCACGACCCGGTGGTGGTATTTATTCTCATCCACATGTGATTTATAAATTTGAATTTGCGCACAGAAAAAATAAAAATATTTTCCATGTTTTTTTTTTCATTTTTATTTCCCTGTTTGTATAGTTTCTTGTGAAAAATATCGACAGTATTGAGAAAAGGAAAAATTAAATTGTTATTAACATGTAATTTAAAGTGATTGGCCAATACCTTCCGATTTCTATTGAGTTTTCGTTATTTCGTATTAGAAAAACTTTCAAAGGTCTTACTGTCTCATATAACGATTTCATTGGAATTTGATCGTTAACATTTATGAAACTAACACGGAGATAATTTATCAGGAAAGAACATCAAAATAAATTGGCAAAATCGTCGTTGAAATTTAAGTTCCAGGTCGGCTGAAAAACATTGTTTTAAAGAGTTCGATTTTAAAAAAATTTCGAAGGAGGGCCCCAAATCTCCTTTCCTCCGGGAGTTACTCCATACCCCCAAACTCTTTAGTAAGGCCAATCTCAAAAATATTAGGGCCCCGCAAGATCTAGGGCCGCTACTGACTTGGGGCCTCACAATACCAGTAGCTCAGGGGCCCTCAAAAACTTTAATCCGCCACTGACTACCAATGTGATAGTTTTCTAACTGTGCAAAAAAAAAAATTCATAAAAACTCTATTTAGGTCAGCGTTAATCTTTGTACAACCCTTTTCGTTTTCAGATATCAAGGTTTAATTAAATTTATAGATACAATTTATTACCCATTTTGCAATTTCAACTATGAACTGTAGATTAACCATTTACATTACAGCATATGTATGCCTGCATTTCATAAATTATTTTCACAAATCAGGAAAACATAAAATCCAAAAATTTTTAAATTTTTGAGCGGAGTCAGAATCGTTTGCTGATTCTAAAATTTAAAAACCGTACATGCTGGGCTTTTCAAAAATATTACGAAAGTTTTTTTTATTAATGTTATCTCAAAGAAGTAAAAGAAAAAATTATTTTCAAAACTACACATTTTAAATATATACCGAGTTCGCCATTTTACTGACCTTTGGGCCGTAAAACTAAATAATTTGTCATTTTTATCGCAATATAAATGTAAGTACCATAATGAAAAAAAATATAAATTGAGCAATTAGAGGAATTAAAACATATAAATTGAACAAGTACAGTAATGGAAATGTAAATTGAGCAAGTATAGTAATAAAAACGTAAATTTTGAAAGTGCGGAAATGAAAACATATAGATTGAGCAAGTACACTAATGGAAACATGTAAATCGTTCATTTAGAATAATGAAAACATATGAGTTAAGAAAGTCGAGTTATGAAAAAATATAAAGTGGCCAAGTAAACAAAAGGAAAACATGAACAAGTGGAGCAATGAAAAAATATAAATTGAGCAAGTTGGGCAATGAGCAATGAAAAAATATAAATTGAGCAAGTGCCTTAATGAAAATATACAAATTTGGCAAGTGTCTTAATGGAAATATACAAATTTGGCAAGTGTCTTAATGGAAATATACAAATTTGGCAAGTGTCTTAATGGAAATATACAAATTTAGCAAGTACAGTAATGTAATTCAAACACATTTTTATAATTAACGGCAACATTCAGTTATGGCGGTATTCCACGGTCGAGGAAAATTCTTCATAGAATTCTAAACGTTCTCATTAACCTTATTCTCTTTTAAGGCGTTTTTTCTCTGTTCCTTGAAAGCCGTTAATAAGATAGATTATTGTATTTTAAAATTTAAATCTAGTTATAAAATTATTTTTATGTGTATTTTGGTAATCTACACATGCAGAGTAACGTATTCAATATGTGTATTATAATCACAATTGGAAGGCTAATGACTAAATAGTAAAAATTCTACCATTTGTAATAATAATGATAATTGATTTATGTTGCAAATTTCCGTAAATAAATAAATAAATAAATAAATCGGTATTCCATTATTTAGGACAGTGGCCTATATAAAAATGATTAACTTTTCCAGGTTTAATAGAATTATGGTAATATAAAAAAAGAATACTATTGATCAAACTGAAGTCTGGGTACCTGTAGTTGCAATGGATTTATTACGTATGTCATATAATTTTCATGTTGTTGGAGCGAAACTAAGACTGGTTTTCGGGATCATAGTTAAGCCGCTTATTATACTTCTACATATATACGTCATTGTCATGGTAACCTATTATTTACTTCATTTAGAACCGTTAGTGTATTTACAACACAACATTTGAACATAATTTGCACAATTTGTAAATAATACGTTATATGAAATATTTATCAAGTATTTATTTCGAGGTAGAAATCTCCATCGCCCACTCTCGAGTTGATGTTAGAGCCTTCAAAGTATAAAAGAAAAGGTGACATCAATCCGGCCTATAGTTGAACAATGGTCTCTGTTATACAATAATTTTTGCCACCCACGTTTACGTAGCTCAAACTCGAGCTTTTTTATATTTGGAGAAAAAGAGGCGCCGTCCTCATCCAGGATGAGGACGGCGCTTCTTTTTCTCCAACTATAAATAAAAAGCTCTAGTTTGAGCTAATTAATACGTGGGTGGCAAAAATTATTGTATAATAAATTCCCCCACGAAAACTCACAAAAATCTCGCCCCGGAGGCTTTTCTGTGTTGACCATATTTGGCAATTGTGTTATCCCTGTGAAGGGTAATAATATCTTACAATGGTCTCTATATCAGATCCTGAGTGCCTTAACCGCTATGCCACCGAGGCCCCAGGAACGACTCTTTTTCTCCATATAGTAGGTTGTAAGATATTATTACCCTTGGTAGGGTTAATCATATTTCCAAATAACGCTAAATGAACAAAGCCACCAGGTTTGTTTTTTTTGTATTTTTTTTCTGTCGGGAATTTATATAGGTACAAATCTCAGATACCCACGCTTGAGCCGAAGATAGAGATTTTAAAGTATAGAAGAGAGAAAGACGTGAGACTAACTTGGACATAAGACTAACTTGGACATAAGACTAAGTCTAGCTTAGACATGAGATTAATTTAGACATAAAACTAAGACAGACATAAGACTAAGACTAGCTTAGACATAAAACTAAGGCTAGCTTAGACATAAGATTAAGACTAGCTTAGACATGACTAAGACTAGCTTTGACATAAGACTAGCTTAAACATAAGGATAATTTGGACATCAGACTAATTCAGACATAAAACTAAAACTAAGACTTAGACATAAGACTAATTCAGACAGAAAACTAAGACTTAATATAAGACTAAGACTTAGACATAAGACTAAGACTTAGGACATAGGACTAAGATCTCTTAGGACATAAGACTAAGACTTAGACATAAGACTAAGACTTAGACATAAGACTAAGACTTAGACATAAGACTTAGACATGAGACTCTAGACATGAGACTTAGACATGAGACTTAGACATGAGACTTGGACATGAGATCTGGACATGAGACTTCAGAAATATGAGACTTAGACATGAGACTTAGACATGAGATTCTTGATATGAGACTAAGACTTAGACATGAGACTAAGACTTAGACATGAGACTAAGACTAAGACATGAGACTAAGACTAAGACATGAGACTAAGACTAAGACATGAGACTAAGACTAAGACACATGAGACTAAGACTAAGACATGAGACTAAGACTGAAGACATAAGCCTAAGACTAAGACACACATAAGACTTAGACTTAGACATAAGACTAATTCAGATAGAAAACTAAGACTTAGACATAAAACTAGCTTAGACATACGACTAAGGTTAGCTTAGACATAAGACTAAAAAAAGACAAGAGATTATCCCTCAATGGACGAGCGGTTAAGACACTCCTTATCTAAAGAAGGGACCCTGGTTTGACTCTAGGCCGTGGTGATGTACCTTTTTCTTCCATATTTTAAAAGCTCTAGCCTAAGATCAAGCATGAGTGTTAGAGCTTTCTACCTATAAAAATTCTCTACGAAAAATAATACAGAAAACGCGCCGGTGACTTTGTACGTTGACTATTATTTGGCGAATGTGTTAACCCTGCGAAGGGTAATATTATCTTCTAAACTTCTATACAGAGAATGGGAGCGCCGTTCATGTGCTTCGGTGTCAGAGGGGTTAAAACACTCCTGATGTAACGAAGAGACCTTAGTTTGACTCTAGGCTGGGGCGATGTCTCTTTTCTTTTTTCTTCTTTACTCTAAAAGCTCGAGCTTGGGGATGGGTGTCTTAGATGTCTACCAATAAAAATTCATCTCGGAAAAAAATACAACTAATACGCCCGGGGCTTTGTATGTTGACCATTATTTTGCAATTATTTTAACTCTGTGAAGGGTAATATTATAACAGTATTTATATCAAAATTGCATGGAGAAGTGGGAGGCAAAGCCACACAAAGCTTTTTGGTTATCTCATTTAAAATTACCATGGCCATTGTCACGTTATAGCCAAGCTATAGTTATTATTACCACTCAGTGCTAAAATAAATGTAATAATAATACACTATTCCCTATTTTTTATACATCAGGATACTATAAAAGCGATTTGCTTGGGAAATGGAAAGAGAGCAGTAGAGATGCTAATATCAAAGCTTTCTTTCCGGTAGAAAAAGCGTAAAAGCGTAAGATTCCTTGTATTCTACAAGAACAACAAAGATATTGATTCGCGCGTACAAATCCGCATTGTTATTAAGAGATTCGGATTCGCTGGAATATCACATTTACGGAGTTTATGAGCACAGTCTTGACTCGAAGGCGTTACAAGTGAAGGCTGAAGAGTGGTACAAAGGTGGAGTCTTTGTGAGCTGCAGAGCAAGAATGTTTTTTCTTGTAACCAGGACCGAGAGAAGAAGTAGTAGAAACGAAAACAGTAGAAAATTTGGAACGAATTTTGAGTTAACCGTTGGGGTTGCACTTCAGGAAGATATATACAAGGACATGTAGACAAAAGAAAAGATGGAAGAGTAGGGGAAGCGGGAACTGAAGGCTAAATGAAAGAGATGAAAGGCAGGAGGAGCAGGCATTGCATACCTGATTAATGAACCAATCAAAGATTATGGCGTGAAAAGACAGAGCTAATGCAGTGACACTCGTTCATTTCGTGTGCCGTTAACACGTATTCCACTGCCACTAATACAAAAAAAGGGTGTTTATTAATCAACTTCTCACCTTCAAACAGATGGTCGATTTTTAGCCCTTATAAGATTAGAATTTCCCGGAGAAATCTAGGCCCCATAACTTATAACCACTGGCGGATTTAATATTTTATCGCCCCTAGGCTATTTTTGCCGCCCCAAGGCTACTTTTTGCCGCCCTTTACTACCCATCAGCCCTCTCAATCAGTGGTAGGAACATAAAAATTGTTACATTCAATATACGCCAAAATTTTGTTTTTTAACATATTTATTGTAAATACAAAACTCACAAATTGAGAAATAAATATTCAACAATATGAACTTATATTGAAGTATTATCTCTTCTTGGTATATAATAAATCAAATTCAATTTTATTGAAATAAATTTTAATTTTAGCAAAAAATAAAAGCCTATTGAGCACTAGTATTTAAATGGAAAGCATGACGTCTAGCTTTCTTCTTGGCAAAACATCTGATTATATCATATGGTATTGATTTTGTTATATCAGACTTGATACACAAAATTTTGTCGCCCTAGTCTATAGCCTAGTATAGCCTATTGAGAAATACGGCACTGCGTGTAACACAAACGTATGATCGTATTCAGAAATTTTCATGTTCAGATGTTTCGCAATTCATAATGCAAAGAATTCTTCTCCGGTTTGGATAATCATTCTTTAGACACGGAGACAAAGCTTTATATTTGCATAATCTCTTTTTCAAATTAAAGTTATACAAAACATTTACAAAATTCATGTACGACATTTAGGGACAAAAGAGTTAATTTGTGTGTCAATTTCTCTAATATACATGAAGCCACCTTGTTTTTCCGGGAAACTGGTTTATATTGGAAATTTATAAATTAGTTTAGTCTGCTTTTCTGGTGTCTTTTCATGCTAATTACTAACAAGAAAATAGATTTAATTATTAGCAATGCGTTCGTCTCTAGGGACTTCCCGTATATTTCAACATTACTAAAAATATACAAATCTCGTTTTAAGGATATGGAAGCTATGTTTTTAAAGAATGGCTTTTTTGTCATTTCAGCGAATGTAATTTTTGTAAATTCCTACAATGTTTCAAGGAACTCTGGGCATATGCTTCGCAAATATGTGTATAATATATATTTCAATAGATATTTAATTTCACCAGTCCTTTTAACCAAATTCTCCAATAAAATGAGATATTATAAACATACAGAAATATTATTTTACACCAACAGTCGATTTGAAGTTACCTGCCCTCTAAAAATTTAAATAAGTGACCCAGATGTGTTCTTGAAAATGACGTATTTGCTCACCATGAGAGATTACCGATTAATTCTGATGCTAACACATAAGTCTGGAGCACTGTATATAAAATCGTATTGCCGTCTGATTTCTGGTTGTCATTCCAAACTATTCATTTGATTTGAAAAGAAAGGTTAAAACCAAAAGCGGGGAGAATCGCATCTGCTACGTTAATAGATTATCAACTGTGTTTCCACGTAATAGGCGAGTCTACTGGTTTTTTGACGTCTGAAATTATTACCGGAAATCTTTTCGTCATCGCTACGTGGGTGGTCGTTTTCTATGATATTTTACGTGTTCTATACCTTTGTTCTGTTATATAATGTGTAATCATATATGTAGCAATGAAGAACAAATTTTAATATTGTTGTTTGCTCACTATTTCTGTAGTTATTTTTAAATTTTTTAAGCATTTTTGATTCAATTCCAAGCGATAGTTGTGCAATGAGTTGCCATGAATAATCGACATTTGACAGTGCAGGAAATAGGACGAAATTCTTTCTATTTCTAGCAATGACATCGCTTAGTTTCAATTCCAAAACGCAGAATTCGTCCCTGATGGCTGACGACATCTTAAAACGGCATTAAGGGTTTTTATTACGAATGATTGAATCGAGAAACGTGTTCATTTCAACCTTAATTTCTCTAATTCGTCCCCAGCGGATTAAATCCAAACTGGATAGCTGCTGATAAGTACGGGCGGGGTCCGTCTGTAAATATACCCACCTCTATTCAACATTATCTCGAAAGAGAATTATTGAGTAGTAGCATTGATCAGAAAAGAGGACAAGTGCAGCGAAGAACCAATTTGCTAATAAGGACTTTTATATGGTAATATATCGCGGAAATTTTATGAGAGCATGTCGTATATGAATAGAACTAAAAAATTGTTTTAGACAGACAAAAATAAAATTTAGCAAAAACCATAGTCTTGACTGCATTTGTCAGCATACGCTGTTCTTTATTATCACACTCTAAAAGTTCTCTATCTTAATTAAATCTATCGTAACTTGTTACTGATTAAGGGATATCTTGTGCTAAAACATGACTGGGGTGTGTCTAAGTTTCTAGTTTTATCAGAGTAAATCAAGTTTCTTCTATTTCAGGACTAGATCTAATATCCTTTCCCATGCTTTATTTCAACTCATACATGAGAAAAATTAATTATAATAAGTTAGAATTAGAAATTGGACCGAGACTACGATGTGTGACACGATTTTTAAAGTTTATGTGAATCCAAAAATTATTACAAAATACAGTGATAAGCATTGCATGTATTCAGATATCTATACTGTACCGTGGGCGCCAATAAGGGGGCAAAGGGGGTTCAAGACCCCCTAGACATTTAAAAATTTTATTTGCCCGAACCCACTATGTATTTAATTTCAAAAGTTCTACAGTCACATTTTAAATAAGGTACTTATTTTAGCTCATTACTAAGTCTTTTAGCTCATTACTAATTGTCAAGCAGTATCAATTATTTTTGTAGCGTTTTGGTATCTTGTACATTCACTAAAATTCTCGACAGCTTTGAGAAGGAGGTAATAATTTTTCTCAGCCTTCTAAAAGTACTGAGTGAAGCCATGGTATTCAACATCTTACAGAAGGACGAAGAACATTCATGGATAATGTTTTTTACAATTTCAAAATATTAAACTGAATTGTTTTTCGTCGGTTATTTTAAGAAAAGGGCCCAATACTACTTTTAACTGAAATGGTACGCAAATTTTCCTGCAGTATAAAAAAATGCATTTTGAAAGGAATTGTGTAATTTTTAGGGAAGGACAGAAAAAATATGAAATGATGTCCTTCCGTAACGGAGTTTTCAATGTTTTTTTCAATTTCGGTACAGTTAATTAAATAATACAACGCATTATTTTGCAAAAAATATGCAACATTAAAATATAATTTATTAGTTTTAATATGATGTAAACATCATGCTTTTACAAATTTTAAACATGTCCCAAAATATCATGACTTTACTTTATTCTTATAGGCGCCCATGCACCGTATACATTAGTAAGTATAATTTTAGTACCATTTATTATCAATTTAGAACAAATGTTGAGCTAAGCAGCTTTACTGAAAGAAGAGCTTGGTTAAATAGACAGACTCGGATAGATGTGCTGGTGTGCATGTGTCCATGGTGTGTATGTGCAGGGTCGCCGAGAGCCAGTGCGGGCCTTCAAACTCACTTCGACAGGCCCCAATGACCCCTTCCCTGGGCCGGGCCCACACAGCATAGGTCCTTGCCAGCGCGGCCCTCGGCTTCACCCGAGCCCCCATGCTGCAACCCCTGATGATACCCTCTGGTCAGTTCTGTGTATGTGCGCTGATATTAAAATGATATTATAAGTTTGTGTAAAAGCCGAAAGATCAATAAACCAAGTTTACGCTATATAACGCTGAAGCTGCATACAACGCTGTTTCTAATTCAACTGCTTTTCGGTGTATAACCAAGGATTAAATGTTTCACATATTTTACCTACGTGTGCAAATATCAACCTACAGCGCATACTAGCTTAACCCAGTGGTTCCCAACCTAGGGGTCGTGACCATCAAGGGGGTGGAAAACAGGTTTATGGGGGGTCGTCAAAATTATTTTTAGTTGCAATTATTTTTATAAGGAATTTCATACCAAACATTTCAAACACTTTTATATTTCAACATGGCTACACATATTGCAATACTTTACAAATGGTTGTTAAATTTATAGGTGTACATATATATAATTAAATATACATAATATAATATATACAATTAATACAACATAATTTTGTATTTAATGTGTTTTCTTTACTCTGTTAAAAATGCTTTTATTATGCAAACATGGCGGCAGAAGACAGAGTATGTCGCGGATTTTTGGTTACAATAAAAAGGGTCGCGGATTACTTGGCTACTATAAAAGTGGGTCGCAGCTTGAAAAAGCTTGGGAACCACTGGCTTAACTGAAATAATTCTAACCTAAATGAGGGTCCATGCGTTTTTTTTTTATTTTGAAATCACTCTTAAAGTTTTATTTGATACAAGTTTTCTCAATCTCATCGAATTTTATTGTATCTTCGTCGTCTAAATGTCCTTTATGCACTCTCCATCTTTGTGTTATGAGGTATAATTTGCCGTTTGTGTAAAAAGTTACTTGACAAGGAATAACGCTTACTTTTTTAGGATATAAAAATGAAACCAGCCTCTTTGTTTCTAATTATATTTCGGAAACAAAAGAAAAATTTGAATAATGGGGAATAAAAATATATAATGTAAAATGCGAATGAAGCTTTGGCAAGATATCTCATTTGAATAGTATATGTTTGGCAATGATACATTTAGAGAAAATAAATTGAAACTGCATAAATTTCACGTGATCCAGAGTACGAACTCCAGGAGTTTTGAATAACGTCTCTGCAATATGTAATACATTGGCATTATTTTTCTTCTTAAAGCACATACACCGGCAGATGGCCGAAACGAATGTGCATAAATAACTTCAAAATATGAGAGTAATATTCCTGTCATAAATGAAAAATCCTTAAACACCCTGGCCTCCTATTTTAAGGACACATTTGTGAGAAATTTATTCAAACTCGCTGAACAATAATAAAATGCTAAATCTTTTTGACCAATAAATTTAATAAAGGAGCATTGTGTGCTTTATATTTCAATACACTCACTCAGAAATACGATTTCCTTTCAAAGCGTATTTTATAAACTTTAATATCTCCGTGAAGGACTGTAAATTTCTTTTGCGTATTGGAATAAAATTTCCTAAAAGTAAAGTATATTTGAACAATGAATCTCATATTTGGGCCAAGTCAATTTCGGAAACTTCATAATATGCTTTATTTTTCATCTTTATATTGCATTAATTTCTCAAACGTGTCACATGGCTTGATATTAAATTGAATATTAGATATTTACAAAGTATTATGCTACAAAATAAATTAAGAAATCTTTTCAAATAAAATCCGATACCGACGATGGTGTAGCGGTAACGTGTTTGACTCTTCCCGCCAAAAAAATAAAACTTATTGTCTAACTGCTGCCACTATTGCCCACACCTGCCAACTGCTAACTACTGCCACGGTTGCCCATTCCTGCCAACTGATAACTAGTGCCGCTATTGCCCACTCCTGCCACCTGCTAACTACTGCCAACTGCTCACTATATGCAGAGAAATGGTTGTCTATCTAGGTCTCAGGAGTTACGGATACCTTAAAATACCTGTAGGTCCTTGTGTAGCATGACCATTTTTGGCCTTGTACCATAAAGCATGAATAACTTGCACATAAATTTATGATTTTCGTGTAGACTTTTTTCCAAATCATAATGCAGCACTTAAAACGTGTTTTTCACATTAAAATGAAAAAAAGAGGCTTAATGAAGGGGGCGGAACCGGGCTTTAGTCCTAAAGAAGAGTTCCAGTAAATCAAGGGAAGGGGCAATTCCTCTTTCGCTCTACAAAGGAAGTAGTTGGCTAAAGAAGCGTAGCGTTTTTGTATAGTATGCCCATTATGAAGAAACCACCATTAAACCTCTTGTTTGTGTTATAAACAAGACATATTTACCAATCTTCTAAAAATGAACGTTTCATCATTAGTTTTAATGTTTCCATGTTAGAACTGCATGTGTCGTCTTGCCTTGGTTGGCGCGGAATTATCCTTGTTGTCCTTGCACCATAAAAGTACAACCAACCAACCTAAAAATTAAAAGATACTGAGAACCGACTCAAGGTTTTGTTAATGACATATTTTGGTAGGAAAATCGAGTTTTCAGTATTATTTCTGTCCAGATGATTATAAAAGTGCGACATTTCCAATCAAAGATCAACAATCCCGTCTTGCTATTTTATTCGCCTTACGATTCCAGCTAAACAAGCGAGCAAACAGTGTTTTCACGCTCAAATAATTTTTAAAACAAAATTCCATTTTAAAAGGTTCTCCCGGTCTGTGTTGAATATTGATTGTATATCAGGACAAATAAGAGTTTTAGGAGCTAAAGCACTTTATTCAGAAAAAGGAGAAGGTGTAAAAGTATGTTGAACTACGTGACGTGAAACACCAAAAGGACACATTACTTTGTAGGAGGAGTAAAATATATATTAACGTTCAGGCTACCCCTGACACTCGTACATCAAGTACCCCTTTATCGGCCTGGTGGATTCAAAATCTGTCTTTCTGGATTGAACACACGAGAACAAAATTATAACCGTGTGTTGAATAATAAAACAGCGTTCGAGTTTAACATAAATAAATCTGACGTAACCGTTTTTTTTTGGAGGTGATGGATGTATTTAATAAGCACTTGTATGTATGGAGTCAATTGACTTTGATATATTGGAAAGACAACGCGATACTAATTTTAAACCTTAATTGCATCAGAACGCCCAAATAACAATGCATAAGTTGGCTAATAATGTTTTGACACTCATGCCTAAGCTTAAACTAGTTTTTTTGTAAAGAAAAAGTTGACACGGTCCTGGTACCCCCCGGGGTTTTCTTTTGCTTCATGCTCCTTTACAGAAGAAAAAACTTTGTTTTAGACTTAGGCACAGGTGTCAAAAAGTATTAGCCAAATTAATTTTCCACGAAAAGTTATAAAAATATGTACCGGTGGATTTATGTGCTAACCATTTGGCAATTACGTTCTTTATGAATTTGTTCAACAACACTGGTGACAAAGTACCATGAAACAAAAGAAATAATAACTATCTATGCCAATTCAATTTGTTCAAAGAAACTTATACCATAGAAAACAATATTTCCCCAAGAAAGAACAAGTTAAACAGATCTTATGAAAGGAAGATCAAATGGGGTGGTTTGTTAAAGTTTTCTGTCCATTAAACTGTTGTGGCTGTAAAGTTTTCTATCCATTAAACTGTTGTGGCTGTAAAGTTTTCTATCCGTTTTCGGTACGGGGAGGGATTCAAGGTATGCGTCCTCAGGTAAAGCTTTCCAAGTGCGACCCATCCACACACACATGGCATAAGCTTTATCGATTTTAATCGACCTCATTCTCACTTCCATTCGAAAAGTATCAAATATTCCCTTAAATGTTTGAAATATTACTAGCTGTCTTTTCGGAAACTTGAGATTTATTTAACTTCAATATTTGATCTTCCAGTATTTGACTTGAAGGTCTCTTCCAGACAGTTCACTTGTCCTTGAAAAGGACATAAATATTTTCATTTCTTACCTCACTGCATTATAATTATTTGGCTGCGGTTAATTTTGAATAATGAATAAGACATTAATACGAGTTAGATAAAATATACTTTATTTTAATATATCCATGGAACCCACTTCTGGGTAATAAAGTTTCTTTATTTTACATAGAATTGGAGTGGTATAAAATCCGCTTTATTTCTGCAACCCATGAAGATTCAGTTTACAACGTTTGCATCAGAATTGTTCAGTTACTTGTCTGGTTCCTTATGGCAAAATAAGAGTTCGTAAGTAAACGTAGTCCGTAAGTAACGTTCGTCTATTTCGCCCTCTAATGCACTGGTTTTATTCCACTAATACCGTTGAGTGAATTCCATGATTCGGTCCACTGTAAGGCCTAGTTTTCGAAGCAAAAAGACGCAGATTTTCTCGAAGAATTGTCGGTCTATCATAATATCTCACTATAATAGCTGTTTTCGCATCTTGAAATATAACAAGCAAGCAGTAATTTTCTAATATGACAATCAATGATGTCTCATGAATAATAGTTAATTTCCGTCACTGAAATAAGGAAAAACACTCAAATATAATAAAACTCGAATTTCGTGTATTTAATCATTGAAAGCAGCAATGTATTTCCATGTTGGATGTATTGGTGAAAAAATGAAGTTTGTAGTAGTTTGAAAGAGTAAGTTTTCTGGAGAATTATATGCACTCTTCTACAAAGAAACAAAACAGAAAATCGTCATAACATTAAATAAGAAACTCGGCAATGCACAAAAGTTAATGCATATAATAATAATAATAATTCATTTTACAGGCAACCAAAATCAAATTGTATACAAGTATAAAAAATAATTTGAGTCTGGGATATGCCTGACGGATGAGCGAAAAAAAAGCAGACTAAAAGTCAGTTTGATGAGTTCCGACACCCCTCGCAATAACGTTTAATATAACGCTTGGTTAATGCGCCACGTAGTTTTCGCTTTACATTGTCTTCAGTGTATGAGGCTAGCATCGAGCTATGCTAATTGACTATACCTTGTAAGCCAGTGACCCAGATTGCTTCCTCAATTTAAATCTATGTTTTAACAAATTTTGTTATGTCGTACAATAATTGAATAGGATAGCAACACAGCATAATTAATAATCAACGCAGAATAATTAATAAACAACATAGAATAATTAATAAACAACACAGAATAATTGCAATGGAGAGCCATTGGAAGACTAAAAGCCAGCTAAAACTAGGCGGAAGTAGCCAGGTCGATATTGCATGTAACGACAGTTAACAGGGAAAGTAATGAGTATAATAAAATACAATATTATTCATGTAAATTTTATAATACAGTGTTCTATTTGCGTACATAAAAACGGAGAAAACATGTAATCATGGATTATTTTATGCATGTGGCATCAAGTTTAAGCATCAGTAATTACACCGGAAAGGTAGCAGAAACAGAAGGCTAAAATTTCATGATAAATAATAATTTTATAGTAAAGAAATTATTGTTGTCATGCATATATGTATAGGCTAAATACTCTCTCGCTAAACTTAAAATTGTTAGTTTCTGGAAAGTAAGGAGAGAGAGAGAGAGAGAGTGAATTCACGTAACTTTCCAAACACTCCTTCTTTCCAGAAAAACTGGAAGTGCTGTTTAAAATATAGATGGGGTGATGCCATCTAAAAATGTTCTCCTCGTAATAACGACATTTCTTTTTTCTTCCTTGAGTAATAGCAATTCCAGCTCGTAATGGATTCCCCATCGTTGCATTTATGGCTGTACGAGGCGCGGTTATTGCGATTTTTAACGAGTCAATCGATGGACAATAAAAAGACTTTCCGTCATGATTCCTTTTCTTTTAATTTCGTTTTAGCGGGGGGTATAGTAACGTTCAACATCAAGGACGAAAACGGAACCGAAACCAATTCCCTCCTATGAAATTTTTGGACAAGAGGCATTAAAGGGTGACGAATTGTGATTGCTCGACTCGTACAACTAATGACTGCAGAAGGACTCGGCAGCCGCCATGAGCAGCCATTTTCTTGAGCGTTATTGCCTCAAACTTCTGCCGAAAGTTTCTTTCATAACTCTCCGTGATAGACATTAGGCTTCTTCATTTCCTGTTGATTTACGCTTGGTCAAATCACATCAAATGACCTTAAGCAAGAAGCTCAGTTTTTAGGAAACTGCCGTTATTCGATAAGAGACTAATTTAACGCATACTTTGAACTCTTTGCTTGTGCCGTCTGCTATATTTTATGATAGAATCATAGATCTATAGAAATAAAATTGGGAGCAGAAATACAACATAACCTTCACGGTTAATATTTTAACCGCATGCGGCGGTTTTTCTCACAAATGGAAAATTTGTTTCCACCGAAACAAATACAGAAACATTTTTGGGGCAAGAATTTGCGTAAAATTCCACATTACTATCTACTATCAATAGACTTGTGTGGTATAGTCCATCACCAATAACCTCCGTAAAGACAATTTTAGCCATATAAATGTCATTTCATAATAGAAGACAAACCTTGCCTGTTCAGAATATCGAGAGACATGTTGTGATATGCTGTCGTAAAATGTGTGTTTCATAAAATATCATTTTATATATGTTGAACATTTCTGCTCGGCAGTTAATAACACACGTCTGCAAAAAATATTTTTAAAAGCTGTTTTGGTTATTTAACGTGGATTTTTTTTTTTTTTTGATGCGCTGGATTCGAAAATGATGTCAGTTATTTTACAAGACTTCACGTTTTTGAACAAATTAAGTATATTAAGGTGAGATCCCTAATAAAATGAAAATAGACCCATGTTAATGAATTTTTTAGTATAAAAATTTATGTTAACACAAATTTCAATTAATGTAAACTCACATAGGCATGTTAATAACGTTCTTCATTTCACTCAAGACTTCTCTTTATATATTTCCGCTTGTGTGGAGCATCTGGAAAATCCCTCTGCAGCATCCAAAAGTATTCGGCGATCATTGTTATGTCCCATATTCCTTGGTACGTCCTCTCCACCTCTTTGATGACCTGGTGAAATCTTTCTCCTTGTTTCTCATCCACAGCTTCAAAATTGTGAGGAAAGCAATGGATGGGTGAATGGAAGAAATGCAATTTCAAGCTCATTAGGAAACCTAGGGCTTGAAATGCTTTCAGCGTTCTGTTCACGATCTCCTTGTACTTTGGGTCCTTATTGCTGCCCAAGAATTTTTATGACCTCAGTCACTGAAACCCAACCTTCTTTCTGAAGATCTGTCATGGAATTTACGAAGACATGGTCAGCTACAAGTCTTCTGATGTCCAGTCCGACAAACACGCCTTCCTTCAGTTTTGCATCAGATAGACCTGGAAACTTGGTACCCAAGTACTTCAAACTTTCCCCATCTTTTGGAAGCGATTTTGCAAATTATTTTATTAATCCTAATTTTATATGAAGAGGTGGTAATAAAATTTTACGGAGGTACTAAAGTTTCTTTAAATACATTTTTTTACCAATTGTGAGCTCCCTTGGAGACCATCTCCTTTTCTTTCAGTAATTTTCTCGGTCTCGAATGTCTTATAAGCATAGAAAACAGGGGTATTTGGTGAATCCAGCTTGTTTCCTCAAAAGCACACACAATTCCTTCAAATTTCCACACACTAGCCATCCGTAGTCTTCGAAGTTTAGCTTTCGAAGAACTGTTTCCAAATTCTCATAGATCTCCTTCAAGTGTACGGATTGACCCACAGGAATAAAAGCCAGCACGGTGGTGGAGTAAAACCACTTTTAAGCTTCTTTTTGATGAGTCGATGAACAGGTGCCATTCAGAATAATTGTAATGAATTTTGAACTGACACATTAATCCTTCAACATTATTTCAATAGACCAAGTTGTCCTCCTGGGGAAAAGTAGGGCACAAACTCCTTTTCTGGATGTCTGTACCATGAGAAAGACACTCCTGGCAACAACAAATTCTTGCTTTTGAGCCTTGAGCTGAGTAACTCCCCAGCATCTTTAGGATGATTTAAATCCCTTACCAAATCATTTACTTCCTCATGAAAGAAGCATTTCGGTTGAGAATCGTATTCAAAGTCGAAACTTGAGTCATAATTATCCGGTTCGCATATGAGTTCATCTTCATCGAAGCAAGATGTTTCTTCCAAGGTGGCGGGGACCGTGGGTTCCGGGATGTCTGATCCACAAGGGATGGGGTGAATGACAGAAGGAAGGAAGATTGGGCTATGAAATACAATGTTTCCATTTCGAAGTAAATCCTTTTACATCGCAAGTACCAAAGTAATAGTTCTAATTATGGATTTTTCTGCTCACGCCATATCATAGAAATCAAAAAACGAAAGGCTTCTTTCTTATTTAACCAATTTCGGAGATCCCTAATGCACCACTTGCACACTTTATGAGGCACCCAATCCTTATTTTAATCTCCAAGTTTTAGTCTGAAATATGCAAAGTACACTTTTTTCACAAAATCCGTGATATTCAACTATTGCTTTAATACTGTATATTCATCACAAATGGAAGAAAACCTATGTGTGAATTAACACATTTCCGTGGAGTTATATCACAAATGTTTGGAACTAAATTCGATGATCTAACACGAAGTAAAATTAACATTAAAATATTAGATGCCAGTGGCCTATATAATATTATTTAAATTTAATAATTAATTTAAATTTTAATAAAAATAATATAATACATTTATAATAATATAATATAATTATAATAATATTATATATATATAATTATAATAATATTATATATATATAATATAATAATATTATATATATAATATAATAATATATATATATAATATAATAATACAATATATATAATATATAATATTATAATTATATATATAATAATTATAATAAAATTTATTTTAATAATTAATTAAATTTAATAATTATAAAATTATTAATTATTATAAGGCAATGCCTACCCATTCTATAGTACCATGGAACTATGCAATTCTCTCCCCTCCCCCCCCTTTTGGGCCCGGTCAGTCACTGTCTTTTTCAGTATTGTTCTGGAAAGAAAGCCACCAGAGAAGACAGCCTTCGAATTCAGTTAAAATCACTTTCAGAATGATAAAATTATGTAGTTTTAATTGACACTGTTGATATTAAACATACTATAAATGGTTTCTTAGTTGATAATTCTATAATCAAATTTAGAAAAAATTTCAAAATGAGTGGTTTAAGAAAAAATTTGCTCATTGGAAGGAGAATTTTGAAATTTGCGGTAAAACCTAACCCCTAGGATTTTTTTTTTACTATTTTATTCAGTTTCGGCACACCAAAATACATGGGAATCAGTTGAAATAAACAAACAACTTTTTGGTCGCAGACCTGTGTAATCCGTTGTTTTAAAACGCAGGGCATGTAGTTTTTAAGAAAGACAAAAAAAAAAGTGAGTTCATATTTATTTATTATTGATGCATATTTAATCATTTTAAGTATATATTTCACCATTTAAGAATATTTAAATAAATCGAACACTACGCAGATTAAATTAAACAATAATATAAATCAACGTTTATTGGCGTAGTGATACCAACGCCGATGGTATGGCGTGATTAGATGGTGAAACGTTCGAAAGAAAATAAATATTTCTGCCTTCGGTGGGACCTGAACCCACGACCTTCCACTTGCCGGGCGGAGGCTCTACCCACTGAGCTACGAACGACAATGTATAATTTCTTTACGAACGTATATAATATTGTTGCCAGTTATTTCGCAGAATGGTGTAGTACATGGACTACTATTTAAACCAAATTGCAAAGAGACTGGTATTAAATTGATCGAAAAGCCCGTTGCAGCATATGTATTTATTTTATATAAATCGAACACTACGCAGATTAAATCAAACAACAATGTCAATCAACGTTTATTGGCGTAGTGATACCAACGCCGATGGTATGGCGTGATTAGATGGTGAAACGTTCGAAAGAAAATAAATATTTCTGCTTTCGGCGGGACCTGAATCTAATCTTGATCTAATCACGCCATAACGTCGGCGCTGGTATCACTACGCCAATAAACGTTGATTTATATTGTTGTTTAATTTAATCTGCGTGGTGTTCAATTTGTTTAAATACATATGCTGCAACGGGCATTTCGATCAATTTAATACCAGTCTCTTTGCAATTTGGTTTAAATAGTAGTCCATGTACTACACCATTCTGCGAAATAACTGGCTTCAGTAAAGCCATTATGTACGTTCGTGGCTCAGGTGGTAGATCCTCCGCCAGCAAGTGGAAGGCCATGTGTTCAGATCCTACTGAAAGCAGAAATATTTCTTCCTTTCGAACGTTTCACCATCTAATCACGCCATAACATCGGCGCTGGTATCACTACGCCAATAAACGTTGATTTATATTGTTGTTTAATTTAAGAATATATCCATAGTTTTGAGCTTTTAGTGTATATAATATGTGCCTAATAATCAGTTTATAACGGATGCTGCCCTGAAATATTCCCCTACACTCTTCAAAGAGAAAAAAATCTAAAATGCCAAACTGCAAGCTGATGGATTTTATTTTATGCAGCCTGTCAAATAAATACAACACAAAGAAAGGAATATAGGAAATACCCAAAACTGTTGAAAGTAACAAATAAAAAAACAAAAGATTTGAACACAATAAAATTACATTATGTCACTAGGTTCGGCGATGAAATTTAACAAGAATTTTTTATTGTTATCTTCCCATTGGGTTATGCGCGCAACATACTTGCATTTTCCTTTTTCTTGTTAACTGTTTTCACGTGCTCATCTTTGTAAACTGAGTTTATAAATATGGCCCTCGTTCCATGGTTAGGAACGGAACACTTGGGTGGAAATTCGTCTATTACTACAATATTTTTACACGATAAACCCATGATAAAGGAAAACACCCGGAAATAAAATACCACCAAAAAGTCAAGTGAAAAAAACGAGTATTTTCTTTTTAACGATCGGCTGATGTTTAGTTGAAAGTATGAACAGCTGTTGCAATCCGGAAGGAATCCAACGATATATTAATATCCCAATAAAAAAGGAGCTGCAAAAAAACAACTCCTAAACACTCTGAGAAATATAATAGGCGTATTGGGGATTCTTGGTCCGTAATGCTTTGGCTTTTGTGAGGCCTTATACTATTATCGCTCCTTGAATGTTTTCCATTACCCTGGCAATGGGATGCTATTGAGAAAAAATAATACCTTATAAGCTGAACAAGAAAATTGGAGAGTTCAAGCTTTACAAGGTAAAATGATCTAAAGGAGAGTATCTTTAAATTACATTTTATTTAGCAATGCAATTTTAATGTACTTTGTAAGCGGAAATTTTCTCCATATCTAACTGTAATATTTAGAAGTCGGTCACTTTATATTCAAGTATACATTTGACTTTACGACCTGCAGCAATATAAAATTAATACGTTGTCAGAGTCAACCAGTTTATTTATTCTTAACATGTGCAGTTAAAATTATAAAGAAAGTTAGATAAAACCATAAATTATACATGCAGAATTCAACTGTATCCATGGAAATGTCCCAGGAAGATATCAACTAGGATATGAAAACCCCTGGGACCTGACGATAGCAAATCATAACTGAACATATCAATTAACCATATGCAATTATTAAATATTAAAAATCATAAACTAGAAATCATAGGTCAACCAGATTAATCTAATACATTCAATTCCAGATTAATCTAATGCATTCAATTCCAGATTAATCTAATACATTCAATTGATTAACTAATACATTCAAGTCAGATTAATCTAATACATTCAATTCCAAAGATTAATCTAATACATTCAATTCCAGATTAATCTAATACATTCAATTCCAGATTATCTAATACATTTCAATTCAGATTAATCTAATGCATTCAATTTCAGATTAATCTAATACATTCAATTCCAGATCTTTTTATCCCATCATTTTCGATCTCCCGCTTTCCGTCGTGAGTTTAAGTATTTTCTTAGATTGGTTTTAAATTTATTGATACTATTCAATTTCTTTAAGGGCAATTTATTCCAACGATTTGGACCTTTGAAATTGATGTTGCTTCGTCCCATTTCTGTTCTTATTTTGGGTAAAATCAATTCATTATATTTACGACAAATGCCTCTGTCTCTCCCATCAAATTTAATTTTTATTAACCCTATTTCTTTAATTTACTTTATCCTTTCAAACATTTTAATTAAAATACAATATTCAACTACCTAATGGAATTTGAATTTTGCATTTAAAAAAATACAACTAAAAAATTTCGTTTCAAACACGTTACCTCGGAGGTATAAATAATCCATGTCTTAAATGATGGTGTTAAAAATGAAAATAATGTAAATTTTAATTAGTTCTTGCTTAGCTTTCAAATCCAATTCTTCATTTAGTATGAAGCTTCATTCTTCATTTAGATTTCAACTTCATTTATTTCTTAAACCGGAATGCAGCTATGATCATAAATATATGTTCTTTAATTTCCATTGTATGCAGTATCGTACTTATTTGCATAATTAGGGGGTAATGGTTGCTTATCCCCCCCCCCTTCAAAAAAGTGTATTCCCCTACTGAAATGGCATCGTAAGTTATCTAATAATGGGAATAAATATAATAAAATAGGGGCATGTGAATATATTACGGAAACTTTCGTATGTATCCCTTAATGCCAGAATTTTGAAAGGGAGCATTTTTTGCAAAACTATTTCCTGTATACATTGCGAATTTCATCGAAGAAGAACTGAATTTGACTGCGTTGTGAAAGTTAATTGCATTTGATTACTTTTAGTAAACAAACAACTGCTTTATTTAAAGGGCTGCCCCGGTAGTTACTGACACCTGTAGGGTGCCCTAAGTAACTTCCAGTAAAACTGGCCTGAGTTCAACCCTCAATAAAAATTGTTTTGATCAAATTCAATGAAGTTAAATAGCGAGGTCGAGTTGTCATTTCCGTTGCAGGTAACCTGCAGGTAACCTGTAGTACAATCTTTGAATGTTAGATATACATATACAATTACTTAGAAATTATCGGGACTATATGTATCATCGACGCGGTATAATGACTGATTGCATAATGCTTGTGTCATTTATTATTTTTAACTATTTGATTTGTAATTATTTTAGTACGAAAATTAAAGTTTAAACTAGCAAGTATATTATTACTTCTTGAAGTAATTCTAAAATAAAAAATTTTAATCTTACTTTTAAATTCGTTGCTATTACTAATTACTATTATCATGTTAATTATTAAATTATTGACAATAATAATTCAGTTACTTATTATTAATTATTAATTATATACCTTATTTAATTATTGTATTGGTAATTGGATGGTTAACTAAATTAATTGAATCGTATGAGTAATTGAATTAGTAATTACCGTGATGACTGGATTACTGTATTAGTTAATTAACAAGTAAGTTATTAATTTTCAGTAATATGATAGTAATCGAATTATTAACTACAATATTGACTATCCGCTCTCAATGTGAAGTAAGTAAAGAACATAATGAACTTTTCGTTTTGCTCTTAATTTCTAATTACAGATTACATAACACAATTACATACACACACATATATATATATATATATATATTATAATTTTATATAAATATTTTTATATAAAATTAATAATTTTATATTAATTATATTTTCTTTATATTTTATGTAAACATATATAGAAATTTATATTGTAATAATTACATACATTTCTAATTACATCATTAAAGAACGAAGTCTAAATACATGCAAAGTTTAGCAATGTTAATGAAATAAAAAAGTACTTGTTAAAATGTAACGTACACTTCCTCTGCCTCTGAATGATAAGGGTTTTTAATTTTCAAGATCAGTTCACTATAAAATTCGTTTGATATGTTTAATGCCCTTTCGTTTTCAATAGAATTGAAGTTCCTTTCATGCTGTAAATCATTACGTCAATATATTTTTTCAATGTCCTAAATCTGTATTCGATGGAATTAGAAATTCATTAAAGGTCTGGAAAAAGTGAAGTTGTTCGTTGTTTCAATTAATAAATAAAAAATTCCGCTTTGCACCGGTCAAGCAGAAAGAATCCCAGTTAATTGACTGGCTGCGTTCGCTCTATTAGTAAGGGTACCCTTTATCAAAGCGTTAGCTGTGCCAAAGTAGTAGTATCTAAGCACTATTCGATTGCGTCTCGTTACAGTTCCTTTTTCCTGGTTTCTGATTTCCGCAGAGAACAATTACGGTTTCAACATCCAGATTGTTTACCAGAAAGTAATCTTTTCTTCAGTGGCCCAATTCTTGTTCGTCCTGCCCTAACAGAGGGTCCTTGCCCATATGATAATGATACTGTTGTGTAAGTCTGTAATCAACGTTCCGTATTCTCTGCAGGGAATAAAGAAAATAGTATATATGCTAAATTGAGCAATTAAACATGGATATTTGGCATAAATAAGGGGGGGTGAGCAAGGAAGGACAGGGTCCTCTCAAAGGGCGCGGGTTCTCGCCCATTCGGAGTCCTACCGCCCATGAGGGCGCACCGGCTCAGTCTGCCCCTGGGGTGGGACTGAGAAGTGCCAAATCACTTTTATTAAGTGTTTAGCTCTTAGAAAAACGAAATTTCCGAATGAATGTTATTTTACGCAGAGCTTTGAGGTTAAGATTACAGACCTCAGATCTCCACATTAGCCACACCAATGAGCTGGACCGAAGAATTGCAACAGCTGTGTGTAAAATTGCTTCAGTTTGTATTTTTTAGCGCCAAAATATAACTTTCCAAGGAATTTGCAACTCATTCACTTACAGAATCAGACCCCAAATGGCGGATTTGTAGAAATCAATCGGGAGCGTTAATTATTTGAAACTAACAACGGTTATTCCCATGGAATCTAAACGCCTTAATGTCGGGTTATTTGCGGGGAATAATCTTCGTATACGAAACCTCAGACAACACATTGCTTTTATTAAGTTGTACACGCACTATGCGTATGATGCAGTAGTACCAACCAATCTACCCTCTCATAATATGTATATGGCGTTATCTTCGCTGTGGTACGTCGAACTTGGAGTATCGTTTCATGGTGTTCGAATTATTATGCCCAGTACGTTTACTAACAAAATGTTTTAAACCTGACATATGGAAATCTCATGAACATTATGCAAATAAGCGCAGGTCTTAAAAAACTAATCTTTAATAATAACGGCTCGTTACATAAAGAATCATGCGGACTTCCGATTTTTATTGATGAGTAAAGTAAAAAATATTGTATGCGCCCTCATCTTGTTTAGCGCAAAATGATTCTTGTTGCATTTGCGCTATAAAAATACGGCAAACCAACCAACTAAATTAAAAGTCTGAGGAAGAAAAGTCAGTCATGGAGAAACAGAACTTTAAAAAAAATTAGGATACTCAAAAGCAGTTAGGATGTGCTGTGGTTTTGTTTACTTCAAACGAAAACCGAGCTCATTCAGACTGAGAAACGACGGAAAGAGGCAAATGGGAAAAAGGGTAACATCTTGAGTCTGCAGTTTTACTTTTGAAGATTTAATTAAATCTTGGCAAAATTAACTAAAGAACAAGGAAGAAAAATATGACTTTTGCTGCAGTTTTCCTCTATTTCAAGTCACCAAATTCTTCACATATTTTGCTTTCAAATTCAATATTGTCAGTTGTTGGTTTGTTAAATGGATTTTACCAGGATATTATGCACTTATTTATAATTGTAATAACTTAGGAAATAAAAATGAGGAGAAAAGAAATCTGAACAATTGATTAAAATTGCTTTAACATTAAAACCAAAAGTGCAATATTCTGTTCAAGTTGGGTTACACTTAATTTAAGTTAATTCGTTTCTTTCTTGTTTTGGCGTTAGTCTCTGAATGACCCATACCTACTTAACGATTGTAGCATAATCATTTCTAAAGCTTTTTTTTTCCGTAATTCTTCAACTCACATTCTACTGAGATGGTCTTCGACTCGACCAATTCGTTTTTCCCTGTGGCGTCCCACATTCGTTGTTCCTTCATTTATATAGTAACATCGGTCTATAAGGGAAGACAGGATAAGACCAGGTGTATTGTGAAGGAACCTAGTAAAGTTTCCTTTCCGTCGGAAGTGAAGCCATCCACCTACTATTTTGCTAAGTAGTTACGCTTCCTGGGAGATATTTTGGACAGGTGTAGGGATATATGTAAACTGTCTCCCAGTAATTTAATGAATTTTATGTACTATTGAAGCGCTTCTTTTATAGTTTCTGCTGGAATTAGTTCCGCCGCAGTGGGAAAGCGGGTGCGATCTGATCCAAACCTTAACAAATTTGAGGTAAGATACTCATTCGTTAGAAGATAATTGTTATATTAACACGTATTGTCATGAATTGGGCTAGAAGACTGCGATTGCAGTTTCAGCAGCATGCGGAGTATGAAAAAGTGCAAGTGCATCAAATCATCCGTAACTAAAATTTCAACTGAAAATCCAAACGGTAGTACTGCACAACGTAGCTGTTCCAACTAAACTTTACTCGACAACCCACAATACCTGTAATTTAAATTACATTTTAATTAGTTGAAAATTAAATGCAATAAGTTTAAGATTTAATTTTAATCAGACTTAAATATATTGCAATCAGAAATAAATTTAATTTAAGCGAACTTAAATTTACTTTCATCGGAGTTAAATCAACTTCAATCAGTTTTAAATTGTATTGCGCCAATTATTCGGTAACCCCATCTTTCATCGACTACGGGGTGCCTTGCAACTTTTTACATGAAGTTCAATATCTCCTTACAGAGGTTTGTAATAAAAGTAAACGTTTTTAATATGTGCTACAACAATGTACTAGAACAGTAAGCAGACCAAAATATATCTTTACATTGACTGTCTGATCACATAAGTAAAAATAATTCAAATGGGAGCCCTCCTTTCCGTCTTGCCTCGACTTTCTCTATCAATTAAAAACAAAAGCATTTAAATTAAAATTATTTAGATCATAAATTTTATTCCCTAAATATCTGTTAACACCTCTGTATTCTGCTAATCTAATAGAAGGAGTTAAATTCAATTGGAGTTCTAAGAAAATATAGCATTTTACTCATAGCTTATAATTACGGCAGTACACTGTAAAATTTAGTTAATTCATAAATTCATTTTTTTACCCTTTATTGAAAAAGCAAACAAAGTAGTTATCTATATATTTCAATCATCGAAACTAGTAGTTTCATGTTTTTAACTTAAAACAATACGTACATAAAGATTATTTAGAAATAAATAAGACATAAATCTGTTATTTGGAATTAAATTATATTTATAAAATATACCTAAGGTATAAGTATTTACATACATCTGAATTATCCTTTAATTTAAATAATATTGTAACTATAAACGGCAGCATCAAAACAGCCAACTTCCATATATTGAACTTTCGTATATCGAAAATCTCTATGTATCAAAATTTTTACCAGTTACCCTCTTCTCAAACATATAAAAAACAGTTCATACATATCAAAAATATTTCTATATATCAATGTTCTTTAAATGTTCTGGAACATCGTGAATTTTCAATTTGCAGAAAGGCTATTAACGCTATCACAGGTAGACGAAGTATAAAGGTTTTTATAATGAATTTTCATCGAAATTTTTTGTGTAGCAAGATATTGGAAAGGTTTTTTTTTACACAAATGAATGTAAATACTAATAAATAAGTTAATGTTTCATAATTCATATTTAACGCAGTTGTTCTGATCAATTCTGGTCTTTAATTATTTCTATGACTTTAACTTTTATATAAAATAATTCATATGTACTTACTTACAGAGTTTATTATATACAATTTACTACAAGCTGTGATATATTGCATATAAAATAATTCATATGCACTCCCTTAGAGTTCATCATACGCTTTAAAACGCTACAGGCTGTAGTATATTGTATTTATCTCTAAATACAATATACTACACAATTGCATATGTATAAAAAATATCTTTCTATGTATTGAACTCTTTATGGAACTCTAAGTTTAATATATGAATATTCTATTGTAATTAAACGTTCGCTATTATGTCCGTTCCCCCGATGGGGATAACGAAACAGATCATTGTCGATCGTTTAACGAAACGTATAAATTAATAACGTTGTCTTACGTTCCCGTCTTGTCTGAAGAGATATACAGTGAGTGGACATATTACGTGACACGCCACCTTCGGTTATAAAAGTGGAGTCGTCATAGAAAGTAACGTCTTAGAAGTAACATCATAGAAGTAACGTCTTATTACAGTATTAAAATTATACAATGCGTATATAAAAGCAGGATAGCCACCATCACATTTTCATTAATGGTTTCAGGTGAAACTTTGTCTGATTTCGAACGTGGTATGATGGGAATTGTCAAAAATCTGATTCGTTTGTTTGTGCTGTTACCTCGGAAAGACAGGAAGGGTCACACTATGCGGTGACCTATAGTTTTAAGAAGAATTCAAACTTCTGTGGGGGTTCCAATGAAACTAAACGTCTGATTGCAATAGATGGTACGCGCCTTAATGGCTGCCGTCTTAATAACACGTTAGGTAAATGCATTCTAACTACACTATCTCAGTTCAGTGGACTTTATTTACTAAGGTATTCGAATGCCTTATGGACCAGGGAATCAACCTCAACGACATCCCGGATTATTTCGGAATGTTAGTCGATGAGCTGGTACTTATTCCACCTTTGGGAGGAACGAACCATCGTTCACGGCACGTTAAGGAAAGGCGTTGCCGCTACGGGAGCAGAAAGAAATACAGTTGCTGGCATTTCCGAAACAGTTACTCATAGTGGATTTTCGCGCAGGCATTTTGTAAGAGAGTAACGTGAATGGTTGGATAACTAAAAGATGTCAAGTGGGGTATGCATGGTGTTTAATAAACACAATTAATGTTGTGTAATAATAATAATAATAATTGCGCAAATTCAACATTATTTGGGTGATTCAAATCGATTTAATTTGCGAAGCATATTCCACGCCTGTATAAATAGTCTTATTTGTAAAGGAAAAAATTCTTAGTTTTTGAATAGCTATTCATAAATAGTAATTACTTCAGTGTGTGTTTAAATAATTTTGTAATAATATTTCAGGGAATGTGTATTTTTTTTTCTCAAGTGTTTGTTTAAATGGGAAAGGTGGAACATTTAGATTAATATTTTCTTTGATTAAATCTAAAAGAAGTTTGCTTATTGAAGCGCACTTAGAATTATGCATAAATTATTCAAATGCTGGAGATTAAAGGAAGCGAGTAAATTTCTTTTTCTTGAAGGAGATGGTTAGGAAAAGTTAACAAATTAAAAGAGGAAAAAAGCTTTTTTTTTTACAAAATATGTAACCATTCTTAGCGAATTCTGTTCATTTTTTCCGCTGAAAGAAATATCGTTGTCGTAATTATAACAAAGTCAACATTTTTTATTTGTTTATTTAACCAAAAACAACAGATAATTTTAAACACAATAACACAACTAAAAGCATATTGAAAAATCTTTATAAAAATTTAAATGGCGGTTCCTCTTTTATCATCGCCAAAGGCAATGTTTATGATTAGGAAATAAATGGCCTTTTAGTTTATAATTATGGAATAAAAAATATTTTATATTAATT
>QLNU02015359.1:5509134-5541414 GCA_006491805.2 Dysdera silvatica | reverse complement strand
TTAAATATTTTCACGACTGCCCCTGATAGTATTGCTAACATATGGTATTATTACGTCTTAAGTGCCGAATTCTTTTTCCCATATGTGGTCCCTATAAATCCTTCATCGGGCATTCATTAATACCAGTTATAGTTTTCGCAGCATTGTGTGACTTAGCAACCAGAAAGCAAAGACTATGAGTCAAGAAACGTACAAGATTATAAACCATTCGAAGAATTGTCTCTTTTGTCTCTTCTAGCTTACTGATTCAAATGAGTGTTGTGGATAAATTAAATTCAAAATTTCTGATCCTATTTCTTGTGGGAAATACGCTGTTCACGAAACGAAAGCTTTCGATGCAAAATCTGTATGGCACTACTTCCTCAAAAAAATTCCGTAATGGACAAACCTCTAAATGCAAGACGTTAGAAGTCGTCTTAAAAACTGGTTCGAGTTCAACTAAAGTACTGCATACGTATTTATTTAAAATTCACAAAATTCAGCTTCTTAAATCGAAATGACGTGAAAAGTTGTAATGAAAATCAAATGAAATAATAGATGTTAAATTACTCGTAAAGAAAAGAATGATTTTCCGGCGCCTGGTGGGACCCGAACCCACGACCTCCTGATTGCCGGTCAGGTGCTCTACTTACCTGCTCTACGTTAACTCTACGTTACCTGCAAACGAAACCATTTTCTCCCTTACGAGTATATATATATAACTTTGCATGGACAAGTTCGCTATTGGTGTGGCAGTACTGTGACTACCGTTGCCAAAGCGACAAGTTAAAGACACAAGAATGTACGATATGACGAACTAGATTTTAATATTATTAAAGCAACAGTTTTTTCACATTAGCCGATGATGTGGTAATAATAGAGGTTAAATTACTCGTAAAAAAATCATTCTTTTCTTTACGAGAAATTTAACATCTATTGTTGCCACATCATCGGCTAATATGAAAAAACAGTTGCTTTAGTAAATGAAATATTGTTGTGAAATTCAAAGTGCAGAAATCGATGCAGCTACTAATCTTGAGAAACCAGAACCACAGACAACAAAGAAGAAACAAATTCCAGATTATTTTACTTCAAAATAAAAAAATTGCCTCGAAGCTAAATGTGGTCATGAGATGGCTTACCTTTTCGAGTGTTTATTTCGTCACACGATTTTAGAGAATTGTTAAAAGCAAGAGGTGTTGACACTTTTTCCACGTCAGTAACATCGATTCGAAATTGTGTGGCGAACTATAGCCAAAAGATTCGAGGAACAATAATTCAAGGAATGTATGATTATAGAAAAATATGTAAGCGTTCCAGTCTTCCTTTTGATGGGTGGAGTTCTGCCTTAAATAAGCATTACATGAACGTAAGCATTCCCGATATCCAGGGTAAAAATTGGAATATCTGATTGACACAAGGGTTTGATTGTCAATGCCCGCCGACGTGTGTGTTCATATGCTAAGAAAATGATTTAAAAGTCATGGTTTGTAGTTTAAGCCTGATATAGTTAGTGTAGTGATTGATGGATTTCTCATACGTATTCACTTCATTTTAACAACTATTATATTAAACTGTAACCCTGGTTAAATTTTTTGAAGTACGGATTGTGATTAACCGCAAATTGATGTATGATGATTGCGTGAAATGGAAATAAACATCGATCAGAAATTTCTCTCTGGATTGGAAGCCCTAGTCATGAGTATTTACTACTGCTGTGTATTCGATATTTTTTGTTGACAGTGTCTTTAGGTTAGGATTTTCATAAACACTCTCCTCTGCTGCGGGCTATTAAATATGTGAAATTGCTCAAGAATTTCCTTAGACTTTGTCTTTAATGTGTAAATGAAGCTGTCATATATTTATATATGTAGCTTTTCTATGCCAAATACTACCCGATGGACAATTTATGAATATCAAGCTAGTATAGAACAATATATATTGTCCTTGTGCCATAAGAAATTAACCAACGAACCAAAAGTGAAGCGTAAGTCTCCTGAGGTTTGTTTTAATTAAAAGAACTTGTTTGGAACAGATTAAGCCGTAGAGGTCCTACTCGACGTTGGAGGCATGCGCGTACCAATGGTTGGTATCGTAATTAAAGCTCAGATGCAATTTCCATCAGTCCTCTGAATATGCATGCATTTTTCTGAAGACCTTGATATTGGAATTGAATTTCGGAGTAGAGATATCATAGTGACACAAATATGGTTCGATCACATCAGGCTGCTCGTGTGGGTTCATGTGGAGACCGGTTATATCTGTGCGGCTGGCATGCCCGATGGCCGTTGTGGGTTGAAACTGTTCCAGTAGGATGGAAACACTACTCATTTAATCCTGGTGGAGAATGATTTTATGAATTCGAAACATGCCACTCATATAACAATATAGCGTGTATTTCTGCATTGAATGCAGAGAAAAGGTAGTAAATCTCTTCGATATTTTAAAGTTTTGGAGCAACGCGAACTGCTATCCTTCTATTTCTTCCATTCACTTGCTGACGTACAATTTACATACATCAGTTATAAGTTAACATGTTTCCTGTCCTGCGGAATTTTCAAACGATTTTATTAGTATAAATACTCAAGCATTCTAGTAGATAATTCATTAAATAAAATAACAGTACATTTTAATTTATCTGCTAGTCACATGTTTGTGTTTGTTTGTAAGTAAACTCCCGTTTTTATACAACCACATCATCGGTTACGATAAGGGAATTAGTCCCTTGTGATGAGGGAATTACTCCTTTATGATGAGGGAATTACTCCCGTATGATGAGGGAATTACTCCCGTATGATGAGAGAATTACTCCCGTATGATGAGAGACTTACTCCCTTATGATGACGGAATTACTCCCTTATGATGAGAGAATTACTCCCGTACGATGAGAGAATTACTCCCTTACGATGAGGGAATTACTCCCTTACGATGAGGGAATTACGCCCTTACGATGAGAGAATTATGCCCTTATGATGAGAGAATCCTCCTTAGTTAAACTCCCGTTCATTTTTGATTTTACGAGGAAAGAACAGAGGTCATACTCTACCAGATTCTCAGCTTTCTAAGAAATATGAACCTCAGATAAAAAGGGAATCGCACCCTGCACCATGGAAAACAAAAGTACGACACGTATTTTATGATGCCATTGGAAGTCAAACCCAGTTTAAATGCGAGGTCGATGGATTCGTTAAAACCATGCAACTGTATCGAATTGGGACTATATTTTTTCGAAGCGTCTATATCTCTTAAAATCCGGGGAGCAGAATTGCAGCAAGAAGTTTGTCGGTGAAAAAACTTCCCGCTGTAAAACGTGTTTTTTTTACCGTCGGGACACCAAACGAGATTCAAAACATAATTGGTGCAGGTATGCGTTGCCTCCGTATCACCGCAGAACCTCAAATAACCTCGGTTTTATGTTAATGTACCATTGTTCAGATGGCTCATAATGCCTTAGAATTTTGTGACGCAGAAACAGCTCGGAAATATCCGTTATTGATATCACAATATTTATATTTTTAAATTACTTTCGGCACGATGTAAGTTATTTGAAAGTATCCAACTGTGGGGAAATTTGAAAATGTAGTATTTTATTAAACGTATTTTATAGGCACGCAAGATATATAAAATTTGTGATGGGCCCTACTGTGAGAATGTGTTCAGCCAGCGCACCGTTAAGCCGAGTTACCGCCCAACGGCGCCATGGAAAGAATGCTTTCGGACTAACTGCTCGTTGTTGTTTGGGAATTTTCCGCTGGCCGTAAGAGGTTTGGATTCTTTAGAAAAATATAAGTCTACTGCTCCACAGTGGGTCGTAATGCATTCGTCCATTATATTTTTAATGCGGGTTCTCAACTCCAAATTTTATTGCTGAACGTGTAATGTTTGTATGTTGCCATTCTCTTTTTCTGCCTATCGTTTTCCACCTTTTGGTTCACTAGCTACCAGACGTTTGAATTTTCCAGAGCAGCTGCCACTAACCGGTGTTCCGCAGCAAAATCTGGACATTATTTGCATTTTTAATGTTTTATTAATAATAAAACAAAAATAATATTCTAAGAAATTCTCATATTCTGAATGCAATTTCCACCTTTATATTGCACTAAATTCACGAAATGTGGTCTGCGGGATTTAAAATTATGAATTTAGTGGTCCGTGAGGTCCGAAAGGTTAAAGACCGCTATCCTAGAAAACTACGCGTTAGCTCGGCCCTAGATGATCTTCGCTAATTTGTGCAGAAAATGCATAAATGCAATAACAAATTGCAGGTTTTTTACAGTGCCAGCTGTGCAAGAGAAAAGCATTCACTTTTTTTTTGTAGCTCATAGATTATTTTGTTTTCAGAAGGTCTCTTTTTTTCATAATCACGAGCATGTGAACCAACCTCAGTAAAAGATTAGGGGCGGTGTGACCGGTGTCGTCGTACTTGGCGCCAATCCAAGGCGGTAGGAGACAAAATGGCTTAATGGCCCCGAAATGCAGACAAGACCAAATCCAATTTGACCATTTAAGCTCTTATCTTTAACCTGTTAATCGGGGAATAAAATTTTGTGAAACTCGTTTCACACTGGGGACTTTTTTTGGGGGGAGACATTTTGGTAGTCTTCCGGGCATGACGAAAAATGTCGTCATTCGCATTTTGGTAGCCTTCCGGTCTTGACGAAAAATGTCGTCATTCGCATTTTGGTAGTCTTCCGGGGATGACGAAAAATCGTCGTCGTTGACGAAAAATGTCGTCATACCCAGTTAACAGGTTAAATAAGTTCTGACAAATTGATATTTTATAAATTCTTTAAATGCAACATGCAATTATGTTTACTTCCTCACGTTTTCTGAAACTGATAAGAATAAATTCAGGCTAATCCTGAATGAATATTGTGTACGGATTCTTCGCATGATATAACATGACACTGAAAGTAAAAACTACATCAAAATGAATAAACTTATTTGTCTGTACAGCGGACATCTAGATAATTGAAACTTATGTATGGTTTCAATTTTTATTTTAAAATGATTTAATTTTTGTCTCATCAGAAAAGTATTTGTTGTTTAGTTACATGTTATTTGTTGTAAGGAAATTTTAATTATTATCGTGGCTTTCCGTCATGAAATAACAATAAATATTTTTATAATATGATTCAGTAGCCTATTGGGGAAATCCCTAGAAATAAAAGAACTCACCATAGAAGGCATTATTTCCAAAATAATTAATAGCTGGCAGTGTGCAGCCAAATGATTGGCTTTCAGTGGTCTCCATATGACCAACATCTATCTTTGACCAGTCTCAATTTTCTTGTTCCCCATAGCATAAGGGCTCTTCATTGAAGTTTATTATCTGAGAAGATTCAATTGTTAAGCCCTCCCCCCATCCACCTTTAGTGTCAAAGATGCGCAAATGAAAAACAGGGAATGTTTGTGCTCCTCATGGATTTACAAATTTACCATCTGGCAACACAGTTAAGGCTACCAAATTTAATTTTCGAGAGTGTTTTCAAAAAAATTGCAATGCTGGTATAGAAGGATATCGGAATTCCAGTTAACTGAAATAGCTTGCTACTCTTTATTTTTTGAAATACTCCTTTTTTTTGAAATACTCCTTTTTTTTGAAATACTCCTTTTTTTTGATAATCCTCCGATATTTTCGGTAAAACCGGTCGCAATGGCTGTCTGTTATACTTGGGCCTTGAAAAAAGATACACTTGGCAGTTATTGAATATGAGAGAAATATGTCCGTATATTGTTTATACTGAATATCAATAAAACTTCCGAACTATTTCTGAAGTATTTAGTGTCTAATTTAACAAATATATAAAATTTGTGACGATACCCACAACCAATGCAGTTTAGTGACGCGTGATTAAATGTGTTTTTCTAGAAACGTTAGACTTCCAATTCACCATTTCCCACAAGAAATTGAATTTTTGGAATGTCCGACATCTAGCTTACTTGAAAAAAGTGTCCCCTCCTTTTGTGTTGCATAATCGGAGTTTCATTCTATTTCTCCCTCTCTCTCGTATTTGAATATAAAACCACTTAAAATAAGACAGTAATTACCATAAATCCTTGGTAAAAAATGCAAATTAATAACTTGTTATTTTATAAATATTAAAACAAAGCGGAATTACGAATAAGCGAGAGAATACAAAAGGTTTACGAACTTAGATACTCGCATTTGTTAAGCATAATGCAAAATAGGGTGATAAATATTTCTGTCCCGTTTCTCTTGAGGTGCGTGTTGCTTATAAAGAAGTAGCGTTTTGAAAATAAAATATATAACGCGCTATTAATATTTCATATCCAGTTGCAAACAAAGTTACAACTTCCTAGTCGTATAGAATTTTGGGAGTATTTTCTCAATTTCAAAGAAATCCCTATTTTGATTTTAAGGAAACTGTTGGCTATCATACAATTACTTTAAAATAATAAAGTATATATATGATTGGTTCGAGCATTATATTCGACTATTCCCATTCTTTATCCTAGTCGTTAACAGTGTCAATATTTGTCTTCTCTTTGCAATGAAATATCACATTTTTATCACATCAATTCTATAGGACCATTTGTGTAGGCTGAATTACTACATGAAATAATAAATTGGAATAATTGGAATTGGTTCAAGAGAAGAAATTAAAAATTTTACTCTTATGTATACGTATGTGGTCAATAATAACGAATTATTGATAGCTTGTTGGTTTATGATGATTCGGCACGGGATTCACTAGAATATTAATGTGATCGAAATTGTATCTTACTTGATTCTCTCTGGTTATCCGAGATGTGTCATTTTAATATATTTCTGTTTATTTGAGTGGTTGGGAAAAGTCGATCTGACATTTTTAATCTTCTTTCCCGAACCATTATCAAATTATTTCTGTTTCGATTGTCTATAAGTTTTTTATACTTTGTGTATAGATTACTATATCATGTTTTAGCTTGGTGCCTGAAGGTTAAATAGATGATTTACCAGGAAATATATTACTTTATTGGTGAGATAGTATAAATATTTGTTTTTGGAAATTTCTTACATGATTATAAACAGATCTAATAATAAGATATACCTAGTAAAAGTTTTGGTATTATTCTGCTTGCAAAAAAATTACAAATGAACAATAAAAAGAAAATGGAAAGGATAATAAGGAAAATAGGAATAATTACGTGGACGTAGAGCAAAGATTAAACGAGAAAAAGCTGAATTTTATTAAAGTAGGAGAAAAGAAATAAAAAATGAATTTGTAAAGTACGTAAATATAAATTTAATAAAAGGAAGTAAGGCACGTCAGAAGAAAAATTCCAGAGCGTTTCTGGAACTGCTCTTTGCTTTATCAAGCGAAAGTCTGGAATATAAGAACGACCTGTTCTTGTAAATATTATAAAGTGATGTATATTACTTTTGGAAGATGATATGTGCCATATTTGGGAAAGATACGTGTTGCATTTATCTTATTTATCTCTATAATTATCTTATTTATCTCTATAATTATCTTATTTATCTCCATAATTATCTTATTTATCTCTATAATTATCTTATTTATCTCTATAATTATCTTATTTTACTCTATAATTTAAAATGATAATGTGTGGCAGTTCAAAGACAGAAAGAAAGTATTACCGTTTTGATAGAGATACGTGTTATATTTTGAACAGGATGCGTGTTGTATATTAAACAGGATACGTACTATAGTCTAAAGAGGATATATTTTATACATTTAAAGTAATGCCCATTAGAATTTGACGGTGCACACTAGAAAGCGAAAAAGTCATATGTCGATAGTTAGTAATTATTAGTTACGTTATAAAATATGATATGGAATATCAGAAATCTCATAGTTGAAAGAAATTCGCACAACTGTGGAAACAATACTTACGATATATGCATATATATTATACAATATATTTAGAGGAATATAAAGAAAGGTATTGTTTAACTGCAAAGTAGATTATCGTGTAACTTATTCCTCCAATATAGGAGAGACGAAAACTGTAATAGTCCACTACGGAGAGTTTTATCAGAACTGAGCACAGAAGAAAGATTTGACTCGTTTGAAAGGCCATTACCCGAAGAATATCTCAAAAGCGGATTTCAACCAAATCTATATATAAGAACCACCAGGAAAAACTGCTGAATTGGCAAATGTCTTATCAACTCCATCCCACTCCCTTAACTGTAAGGTGAAAACGTGCTCAATGCCACATTCTCCATAAGAACTTCTAAAATGAACAAAGATTTCCACTACTTCCTGAGGCTCTTCGAGAAAAAAGGCGTCCCTTTTCCCTATCGTGAACCGTTATTCACGATATGATAGTGGGAAGCCATAAAATGGAAATTAATACAGGAATAAAATTTATATTAAAGGAATCTTGGAGAAAAATGACCGTTGGAGTTCGGAAGATGAATTAGGCTTGAGTATAGGGAATAGGATGGTGGTGAAGGTCAGCTTGCGGTCCAGACAGAAGTTATTTCAAAAAAGGTGCCAGGGAAAAAAGTTATAGAACAATAACAGGCTATATAAATGTCAACAGATGCGCCAGAGCCGTATATCGTTAGGCCGTAAAAATCGAAGAGGAAATTTAAGGAAGGCGGGACGAAGAAGGAGGCTCCGTAAGGTCGAACGGGCAAATGAAACCGCAGGTCGAGTGGTCGGTGAGATAGGAGGAAAGGACGTGATTGGAAGGGAGAATTGATCAAAGCCGAGATTGGCTAGAAATAGTTTGATGGACGTGAGTGGCGTTTAGGTATGAGGAAAGTGATGTGAGATTTTTTGGAGGGGGGGAGGAGGGTCGGATCTCCGTTGGGAAAGGTCGGAAAGGATTCAGGATCGGATCTTCGGGGTGAGAGGTCGTAGCTTTTCTGGAACAGCTCTCAGTGGAGAGAAGTCGTCGAAGGATCGAGATAAAAATCGTCGATGAGAGAAAGTTGGTAGATTACGATTAAGGTTGTTTAAACGAGCGCGAGCCCTAAAGTCGCCGTTAGAAATTGGAAACATTTTCCAGACCCAGAGTACGTAGATTCGTACCTATTTATCCGTGGCTGCGAGAGAGTTGGAGCGGTAGCACCCGAGTGGTTGTTCCAGCGCATACGAGCGAGCAGAGCATCTTTCCTGGAGCCACATTTTTCGGACCAGTTCACGAGACGATTCCTGGAGCCACATTTTGTCCCGGACCGGTCACCCGAGCATTTTCCCTGGGCGTAAGAAGGAAGTAGATGGATGGTGGAGGAGACCTGTGTAACGTGAGTTTTATATCTCTTTTACGTTTGATATGAGGTGCATCGCGGTAAAAGGATAGTAAGAGGATACTGTAAAAGCAAAAAAGGATAGTGCAAAGGATAGTATAAGGAACCGTAGTAAAAGGATAGTTGTAAAATCAGGCGTCCAGTAAGATAGACGGGGAGTCAGGGAATATAAAGTTAAGGGTTTTAAATAGTGCAGTAAACTTTTTTTATTGCATAAATATTTGCATTGCATTTAAATATTACAATATTGCATGCGTACATTAAGTGAAATGAGTGTTTTTCAGTATGTGTTTAAATTAATTGTATCGGTTTTTAAGGAATAATCACGGGCTCAGCCCATAAGCACTGTGCTGTCGTGCAATGAAGGTGAAAACCTTAGTATATTGCCATTATAGCTTCCTGCTACATTGAATATATCAGACAGTCCTAAAGTTTATTTGTATACTATGTGGATCATGGTGGTTCTATCAATATTAGAAATACATTAAAGAATTGTTATTGATTTCAAATAGTCATGTTTCTCTTAGCGCCTGGCTATTCACTAGCTATTTACAGGTAAAACCCCAGCTAAATAGGTATAACCCTATCTTGTTTATTGATATTGATCACACTTAATCCGTAACCGTCTGATTAATACTACTTAATATTTAGCATATTAGTAACAGTCGAAGTAAGCATTCTCTATATATGAATATATTATTTTATACCACAGTCGTTTAATGACTAGAGTGAACTAGTCATTCGCGATATCCCTATAAATGTGTTTTTCCCTAAACTAATCATCCAAGGACTAATAAAACAAGGGAAAAAAGAACTAAATTCAATTAGAAAAGGGATTTTGTTCCATTAGCTTTGGCAAAAACTATAATTTCGCTTCTATCGTTTGTCGAAGAATGATTTTCTTTCTGAAGAATTAAAGGTTTCCTTATCTAAAAGCATTAATCGGGTACGATTCCATGATTTCAGATTTTTTTAATTGTCTGAGAGTATATTATAAGACTCGAGATCCTATCTCAGTCTCCGATTAACTTGCGTAACATAATCGAGTTAAGAAATAATTAAGTCGAGATTTAATTAATGGAGTAGTTTACGAACAAGCCGCAGAATGGCGAAGAAGAATGTCATTATAAATTTTTAATATCTTCTTTGGAATAATGGTCGAGAAATTAAACCCATGTAAATTGAAACATTTTTAATGACTAGTAGTTTCTTAATATAATTCATCAGTGAGTGAAAAATTTAATTCCCCTGCTTCAACACGACCACATTTCGAAATGTAATTTTCTCAAAGGTTTTTTTCTGGAGGGAATATTTAATCTGTGTGCTCTGTGAATTAACTACCTATGTCATATTCAAACATGCTTAAGTTCGCCATATTATACGACAAAAATGTTAACTCCACATAAAACGAGAGAAAATAAGCATTTGGTTAGTTACATTTGAGACAATTATCACTAAACCTCTTTATTTTCAGAGTAAACCTATTATAGAGAGTTACAGTGTACTAAATTTCCCATCGTAATATGCGTAGATAAAGTCTAAAATCATGTTCCCTTCGTTCTACAAAGAAAATGAAACAGTTTTTTTTTATTTCAGACGCTATTTCATACAATATTCTAACTCCTGAAAATATGTTCATTGAGGAGTCAATTAAAATTTATACTGAATCAGAAAATAAAAGAAATGAGGACTTGCCCGTCAACTTAGCACTTTTACGCGTGTTGTTATTTGGAAAATATGACATGCAAGTTTAGATAAATCAGGATGAAATCTGAAAGTTTAAACAAGTCGAAACTAAAGAAAAACAGAATGAAAATTTTATTCCAAATTTCATTAAAGGCTATTTGATGCATTTTCCTTAAATGAATGAATTCTCTTCGTTTTAACAAAAAACAGTTATTTGCAACTAAGTTTCTCAAAATCACAGTTTCCTCTTCTATGTCCGTGGTATCTTCCACTTGGGAGACATTAGTCTTTCCTCAACATTACTCAGACCTATTCCCAAGTTCGCTATTAGAACATGTCCCCTTTTTTTTCGAAGGTTCACCCACTACGCACATTAACTGTTTTTAACCAATTTGAGTTAGGCAACATTTACAAGCTAAGAAATATTGCTTTTTTTCCTTCGATGCCTCCGGTTTAAGTGATTACTCCCAAGCTATTAGAAGTGAAGAACTGCCCGAAGTCAGTTCATCAAGTAGTGTAGACACGGTGAAAGAAAACCAATTTCGCAAGAACCTCTTTTTCTTTATTAATATATGACTTTTTTTTCGATGTAAGCAACTGTATTTTAGGTGGCGGATGAAATAAGATTAATTGTACTTTACAGAATAATCATGTTGTCGTACTCCGACATATTTAAAATAAATGTCGTAAACGCTAGTGTAATCTATTTAGATGAGACTAGATATGAATAATGATTCGTTAGTCTTAAGTAAGGAAATCGTACTCTACGAGCGCTTTCATTTTTCGAATATTTAAGGTTTAAGTATAATTTATAAAATCTATACGCAAATTTTTAATCATATCATCGATAATATTCTTATTAACATTCTGTAATATTATTATTATTACTATTATTATGTTAGCTTCTTTATTTTATTACTATTATTATGTTAGCTTCTTTATTATATTACTATTATTATGTTAGCTTCTTTATTATATTACTATTATTATGTTAGCTTCTTTATTATATTACTATTATTATGTTAGCTTCTTTATTATATTACTATTATTATGTTAGCTTCTTTATTATATTACTATTATGTTAGCTTTATTATATTACTATTATTATGTTAGCTTTATTATATTACTATTATTATATTTATTATTATATTGCATATTTTTATATTACTATTATTATGTTAGCTTTTATTATTATTACTATTATTATGTTAGCTTCTTTATTATATTACTATTATTATGTTAGCTTCTTTATTATATTACTATTATTATGTTAGCTTCTTTATTATATTACTATTATTATTAGCTTCTTTATTATATTACTATTATTATGTTAGCTTCTTTATTATATTACTATTATTATGTTAGCTTCTTTATTATATTACCAATATTACTCCTTTATAATTTTATTACCGATATATTACATGAAATTATTGAAAACTTAATTTAAGAGCAATCACCAACTTTAATGTAATCATCCCCAGTTATGGTCTTTGAGTTTTGGACAGTAGTCCCCCCTAAGTATTTTCTCTCATGGAAGAAACTTGCATGTACTGGTGAAATATTGATATAGTGAACAAAAAGGTTAGAATGCTTATTCATCTTCATTTACATTGCTTGATAATTACTAACGAACAGATATTTTTATCACAACTGGCGTTAGACACTGTTGTAAGAAATAAATCTTATCAAATATTTAGTAAAGGTATTGTGGAATCATTGTTAAGTAAACCGTAGAGATCTTGAACTAGGTAAAAAAATTTAAAATCCACTGTTCCGTGGACAGCTACAAACAGTCACAGAAAATGCCTCCTTCTACGTACATGACGACGGACATGAGACATGCTCCTCACAAACATTAATGAATGCTTCGCAACTCTTTGACATGGTTTACATTAACATGTAAAAGGAGCTGTGAAGATATACCATTCGTTCTTCAAGGCAAATTTTAGGTCCTTTAGAGGTCAAGGCTCGGCAGCCACACTTCCCAAACCCCTTCCCATAAATTTTGCATAATTACACCGAGTTCGGGGACGAAGGCTTCCTTGCACAACATGTCTACCAAGAACATGGCAGGCAGGCCCTATAGTAGCGGTTCTCAATCTTTTCATGTCCCAGGGATCGCTTACATTAACACATGGATGGCGCACGTGGCCTTTCGTAAATATAATGAATAGAACCTAAAAGATTACTGTTTATCACTGCTTTGACCTAAACTTAAAATTAGCAATAAATCAGTACTAAAAGGTGATAATTTTCTATTGCTTCAAGGTATTGTCAATGCTTAGTTCGCTCTATCCAAGAGTTTATCATAGAGGAGGGGAGTTGCAGAATTTAACAAAGTTCTTTTGAAGTGTTTCACAAATTATTTAAGAACACGAAGATTCCACGGAGCACAAATTGAGAAACATTGATCTAGGAAACCCATGTCTGTAGAGCAAGAAGACCACATCATGCGCTCAATATCTTCATTTCCAGTATTTTAGGTACTTGAACTACTCTGTGTAGACGAGCGTTGTGGTCCATGAACAGAAATTCTGGACCCATTGCTCCACGGGAATATAAACATGGCCCGGAGAATATTAGTACAATAATATCCTACCACAATGTAGTAAAGATGTGTTCTACCATTATATAAAACGCCTGCCTATAATATGGCAGGCGCATGAAAATATTTCTCGAGAAAGAACATAACGTTTGCCGAATTTTTACCTTGCTTAGAGCCTTCTTGGCATTTATAGATAGTAGTACGGATAAACATCATTAAAGTTGCAGTACATTTTCAAAATAGCAATTAACGAAATGTTATATAATTTTCTCGTTAATTACAAACTGTAATTATTCAATAATATATTTCAAAGCAGCTAAAGTATATCATGTACTGATTTGTTTTATTATTTGATTGTACACCACCAGGTGCCTTATTACTTATTCCTCCTGTGACATTAGATCCTTACAATACATACAAGGCGTATTACATACAAGGCGTGATTATTACATACAAGGCGTGGCGCCTTGGTAAGGCGTGCAGCAAGGAGATCATTATAAGACCTGTACGATACCTAACATTGCCCAAAGCAAAACGAATACTTACAGTATAAATACTCACCATAATCTGGGGGTCGGTTCCATAGGACTTGAGAGTTTCGGATCCCTAGGACAAATATAGCTATTCATAGCCCTTGTATACCGTTGTCGTAACGCGTTCATCTATAGTATCATTAGCCCAAGTACGACTACCACTTGTATCGTAGAATATGTTTCCCCTTTCTGCCCATTGTAGACAAGGGTTTGGTGCCCTCAGCCTCAGAGTTTCAACTGCCACGGAGAAATCTAGCTTTATCTGACCTTTACCCTCTTTGGGCCAAATAATCACAAACATTTCTTTAATATTACGTTTTGAATGGTGAAATTGGAATTTGGTAAATTTTGAATAGTTCTTGCAGATTTACTAAATTCGTCAATAATTTATTATATTAATTTTCAAAACTAGGATAGTTAAATTACAGGCAAAAGATGGAAGAAAGCAAAGTATAAATTTTCTATGACCCTATAAATTTACCCTTGCATTTGGTATGAATGGAATTGTATCGTTTTATAAATACAAACCAATATTCCGCTATTTCTACGTCTTTCTGAACCTGGCTCATTCGTATATTTGGTAAACAGGCAAATATCGAAAACTCCATTTCAGAGAAGTGCTTTACGTGATGATGGCTTGGATATATTATAAGGATAGCTGTTCGTCGATGAAGGAAAAGGTACTTATCTCGATATCATGATATTCATGAGGTGACAGTAAGAACTTGGTTTGTGAACACTCCTATATTTTCGCTTCAACCGAATGCTAAATTTATGTTCAACTACAGGAATGCAAAAATACAGTTATCCTTATGCCAGTATCTGTATAAATAAATATTAAAAATATACTTTTAAAAAGATGTACACACATTTAATATTTTATTAAGTACGCCGATAATTTTATCCTTACTTAAATTATCTTCCGTAAGGCGTTTCAATTAAAAATTGATGAGCTACACTGTTTATTATTGTATTAATATAAAAATTGTTCATTAAGAAAAATCATGTATGTATTTTAATCGATATGCAATGGTTAAATCATTTTTTACTCAGTAAATAATTTATTTTCATTATGACGTATTTAGTATATATATGTTTGAAACGTCTAGTGTGCACCTAGTAAATTGTTAAATATTTAATCTCTAATGTAGAGTATTGGCCAAATTACTAGACTCATTGTAAAAAAACACCAACATTTCTCTGTTTTTTGAAGCATTCTAACTAAAATTATTTGGCATGGGGTTATAATAAACTTTTTATACAACTAAACTGAATGCTTGCTTCACTATAATCGTATTTTTCATACACTTTTTTTTCTTTCTATTTTTCGAAATATAAATACAACACAAATCAGTGCAACTTCCCAACAAGTTCTATGTTTTATTTGCTTGGTATGATTTTGGCTATTACAAAAGACAAGCTATTAATTCTGGTTATTTTTAAGTATATTCTGCGTAGTGTTCGATTTATTTAAATTAAGGCTTTTAGTTTTTTGCTAAAATTAAGATTTACTTCAATGGAATTGAATTTTATTTATGATATACCAAAAGTAAATAATACTTCCATATAGGCTGGTATCATTTAATATTTATTCTTCAATCTATGAGTCTGTTTTTCAACGTATTTATCATCAATGCAGAAGTTTTGGGCGTATATTAAATATTACAATTTTTATGTTTCTACCACAGATTGGGGAGGCGAACGGACAGGAATTGATGGCAAAATTGTAAATCCGCACATGTAACCTCCCGATTCAGATTCTTTACTAAAGTTGGCTCAATATCTCGGAAAGTATTTCTTCTGTAGCCAATAATTACGTGATATTTACATATATTTAAGAATAAGGGAATTTACATAAAGCTGCTTCTTAGTTGAACAGTCGGTAATTAATCACACTCAATTTGACTCTAATCAACGGAATATTTATTTTTATGTAATAAAATTTCACGAAAAATCCGATCAGTCAACGGCAAGTGCTGGGAAAGTGACTGACTCGTTAAGATTTTAATGAGATGAACAAGTTAACAACTGTCTTTAGTAAATACTTAAGGCAGTAATTAATTAAAAAGCTCCTCAGGCGGTTAGAAGCTTAATTGCCATGATTGTTCGCAACTTCAATCTTTCAAGGGTAAAGCGCCGTTTCATGACCAAGACCACTACCGAGGATATCTCTTTTGTCGAAAATTTAGTCCAGAACTAAAACTTCAGTCCAGCCGTGAGTACGGACAATGTGCCTTGCGTGTCTTTCCACATTAGAGACAAATTTCACATTCTTTTAGGACATGGCTGTTTTTTCTTAAATGGCGAATAGTGGCTTTTTAAATTAATTTACGATAGTTAATTTTTCTGGAATTTCTCTATTTTCTATATGAAAGAAAGCAAGTCAAGGTCTATGTTGTATAAATGCCTAAAAAACACTAATCCTTTGCACAGTGGTTTATATTTTATATTAGGTCAGAAATTTTTCTGAGAGTACAAAGCATATTGTCTTGCAGTTATGGCCACGGTGTTCCTCTTCATGTGTTCGTCACTTACACTCGCTGTTTTCTAATAAATAAGCCCCCCTTAGAAATCTTATATGAATTTCATGTAAGGAGATACTTTTTGTTAAAAATGTGTAATCTTCCGGGCATGACGAAAAATGTCGTCATTCGCATTTTGGTAGTCTTCCGGGCATGACGAAAAATGTCGTCATTTGCATTTTGGTAGTCTTCCGGGCATGACGAAAAATGTCGTCATACCCAGTTAACAGGTTAAGTATGATGCGCAATTGTTTACATAAAATACTTTCTCAAATGGATATTAATATAACATCAAATATTCAAAATTTCGTGCTGACGTTCGCCAATCCAAAATGCATATATTATATAGTTCGATAATTAACGTCAATAATATTACAATAAACGTGACAACGTAATACTCTTACCTGTACATTTTTTTATTAAACATACTTATTTAATTCTACAATTATAGGCTAATTTTTTGGATCTAAGGAATTTTTTAACTTAATAAAGTGTGTAGCAATTTATTGAATTTAGTTTTGAGTCTCTTTTTTCACCCTATTACACAAATCAAATGTGAATTAATCACAATTCTGATCTTATTTTTCCTGAGTGCAATTACTCTATTTTCACGTTCACTTCAGCTTAAAGCTAAAGATTTGTTTAATTGCCCGCACATTCTTTTGAAATAAAATTGAGAAGAGAAAATCCCTTTCGATCTACCAGTCCATGATTGGATCTTTCGCTCGGTTGAACACTAGCTAATTCGTTATTTTTTAAAGTGGAATTGAAAAATGTATTGATTTTGGCTGAAAAAGTCAATTGTTTTGGAAAAAATTTTCTTGCTGCTAATTTTCCATTGAAAAAATATCAAGGAAACCTAATTTGAATGGACACGTTCAGTTTTTATTTTGTTTTTCCAAATAATTTAATAGATAACAATATTTAAATTTCCAGTAATCTTTATATTCATAACAAAAAGTATGGTCGTCTACAGGATTGAACGAAAATTGCAAAATTTTAATTATCTGATGCGATAAATATTTTTATTGTAATAATAGTGAATATATTGTTCTCTCTGTATCCCTTTTATTCAATTTGTGATTTATAATTCGTTTTAATTCTTAATGCACTTAAATTAATAAATTATTATCTGCTCGATGAAGTTTCATAAATTTTAGAAATGAAGATTCTGTCAGTGAAAATATTCGACGAAACAATACGTAATATAAATAAGACACAAAAAACAACGTTTTAAGATCATATTTATGGCAAAATTGAATTTAATCTATGCGTTTCGGGAGACAAAAGTCCGCCCTTCTTCAGGAGTGAACACCGTAGAATATTCCAAGGTGTTCGTTAGTTTGTTTGTTTTTTGGTTTTACGGCTCAAAGACTACAGTGGTCATGCTGCGCCGGGACCTACAGTTTTCCGAGGAATCCGAACCTCTTAAGGCCTGGGGAACCAAACCCCGGACTACAGTGAGCAGTGCGATCTTTTATGAGATCTCTGAGTAAGCGTTCTTTTTGCACTGCTGGGAGTCGAACCCGGATTAGCCGCGCAATAGGAGAACGCGTTACCACACTGCGCCACCGCAGGGCCTCAAGGTGTTCACTCCCGAAGAAGGGCGAACTTTTATCGCCCGAAACGCGTAGATTGAATTCAATCTTGCCATAAATACGCTTCTAAAACGTTGTTTTTTGTCTCTCATTCTGTCAGTGCTAACGCAATATAGAAAATGTATGTAATGAAAAATATTTTAATTTTTGAAAGAACTACTTCACCAGTTTAATATACAACCTGTTGTTGTTCAGTTTTATGATCTGTTATTAAAAATTTGCAGTTCAAGCCTTTAGATCGTGAGGAAAAGTAAATCGTTTGACTGGGACACGAAACAGTTAAGTTACAAAAAAAACGTTTAAAAGCAAATCAATAATTTACAACATTATGAGACAATATATGCATTAAAATCGTGAAACTATCTACAATCCGGAATAAAACGTTTATAATAAATAAGGACTATGAAACAAGGGTAAATCAACTATTCAGCGAAATTAACTAAATAGTGAAGATAAAATAGATACCTCTGGGGCCTGAAAGCGCCCTCTAGCGTATAACCGCTGTGCTTGAGACCATGCTTCCTGCGATGAAAAGCATTTGCTTCTGTGTGTTTTTTTCGTTCCTGCAGGTTTTCCCATCATTTCTGAAACACACTATATAACTACAATAGTCCATATTATCGAATAAATTAATTTTAAGACGTATTTTCTTAAACGCGCATACTTTGCGGCGCAACAATATAAAACGCCGAGATGAAACTCAAACAATAAAAACCAATGGAAGCGTTTTGTGCGTTCTAGAAAAACACTTCCATTGATTTTCTATTGTTCGAGTCAATTTTCGACGTGTTTGATCACTACGCCGCAAAATATACGCATCTAGGAAAACGGGCTTTTATTTGTCACAGTTTACCATATACAAAATATAATATAATATTTATAATAGAATACATATTAATATCAATTCGTAATTCTTGCGCATATACTATATATTATTAATATGCCCAATCATGTTTAATTTTATCATTTTTAAAATAATTTGCGGAAAAGAAAAATGCAATTTTTGGATTAACATCTATGAATACCATTATATATATATATATATAAAACCACTACGATTGTTCTTCTTAGAAAAACCAAATGTTGAGGTCCGGGATGGAAAGTCAATTTTTTTATTTTTGAACCTTTTTTTTTTATAATTTTTTCTCAGTAATGTAGTATATGCTTGACTATTATTGTGCAGTTAAAATTGTCTCATCTCTCTAATTTTTTCTATAAAAATTCAAAGCTTGAAAAATTTTTTCGCTAAAACGACGTTTCTATATTTTGATATAACTAAAAAAAATATCATAGCAGATATTATTATTTTACATTTTTATACATAAAAATATATAATAAAAATCGTCCTTAGCATTTTAATATAAAGTTATCAAAAAGAAAAAGATAATAAATAAATTTTTTCTAAAATCCATTCTTTTAGTCTTTCGTATAATAAATATATAAAATTTTCTAATGTATATAACAACATTTCCTAAAGATAAAATAAAGACATATGCATAACAAAGCAGCATGCACAATTTTGTGTGGATATATTGTTTCCTTTTTTAGATATATCGTTTCAAAAATGATGTATCGTTGCAATTTTCAACCATGAGAAAAACCATTTAAAGATTTGATTAAAAAAATCAATTCATTTTACTTTTTATTATTAATATTGTTAAGTGTTAATACTATATTTAGTGCGCTTTACCTATTTACTGTATTTTTTTATTTGAAGTAACTTTTCATGATGTTATTGACACATTTATACATATAGAGTAGAACCTAGTTAACGAGAACACGCTTAACGCGAATTACTTTTAACACGAACAGCTTCTTGAATCCCCGCCAAAACAAAATTACTGCTAGGATTTCCAGATAAGACAGACTACATTTAACACAAACATATTTTTGGTCACTATGAGTGGTCGTATTAACGAGGTTTGTCTGTAATACAATTACATACATGTCGGGAAATAACGGTTACATTTAATATTTTTAGTTGATAAACCAGATATGAATTTTTTACGCTTGAAAATATATTTATAACCAAAATATATAACTTTTACATATTAAAAATATTTTGTATTAAGTTTTAACGTCATTTTATTCATTATTTGAAAAAAAACAACGTGAAAAAATGTATATATATGTGGGTAGGTACCTTTTATACAATAATTTTTGCCACCCACGTATTAATTAATTACAGCTCAAACTAACTAATTCCCCCACGAAAACTCACAAAATTCTCGCCCCGGAGGCTTTCTTGTGTTGACCATATTTGGTAATTACCTTTATAGGCCTATAGGCCATGTTTCGGATGCTAAAATCTTCCGGCTTTATATTTTATGCCACCAGATTGGGCATGCTTAGCAATTAATTTTAATTTTGCTAAGTGCACTTTCTTCCTGCATGCTTTAAAAGCTTCCTGTGCTTTTACTTGCAATTTTCTTCGTCTCCTGTCATCTTTGCGTTTCGCCGTAGTAATAGCTGCTGTTCCAGTAACTAAATCTAAGGAAGTTTGAAGAGTTTTAACAGATGACGCTAAACCTTTATTAAAATCTATAATCCCTCTGGCTACTGAAACTGTTACACGTTTCATCGATGCAATTGTTGTTTTAGGACATCTTGTCCAAATTAAACTATGCAAGGATTCGTTACAGTTTTAAGTTCGACCTTCTTTTATATCTTTCTAAAAGAGAGTCTGAGCCCAAGCCCTGAAAAATTTGCATTACTTTTGTTACAACTTCAGGCGATAAAGGAGTTTTAATACCAACAGAATGTGGCACAGGTTTCTGGTTTTCAGCTTCTGCACGATTGAGGAAGCACCGGGAATCTTTACTTCTTAGGTATTTCATATGCAGCGGGGTTTTATCGGTGGATTTGCAATGAAGAAGAATTGCATAAGTATCATTTTTCATTTGTTTAATATCACCTTTATTTCGAGTAATTGCATTTTGGTAATGACATGTTAATTTTGTTATTGTTACATCTTTCAAGCTGCCAAATTTTCTTCCACCCAAGGTTACATATTTTGCCTTTTCAGTTTCTATCAATTTTCTCAAAGCTGTGCCCATTCGTTTTATTACATGATTAATGCACTCTTCATTTACAAGTTCAATACCAGAGCCGTAGATTTACATCTTTTAAAGAGTGCCAAACAACTTAGAATCATCGTCTCCCAAGAATGTTGTATAACGGAACCCTATATCTTCTGATGGTTTCCATAATTTAATGGCAGTTCCAACTCCATTCCACCTGATGATCCACTGTAATTTTGTTGACATTCCAATTTGTGTCCTTCATACCATATATGAAATTTAGGCCAGTCACTTCCTGAATCTTTTGCGACAAAAGAGCAAAGCTGTCAACATTTTGATAGCACTCCATAATCCAAAATGAAACACGTAAGCACATCAATTACACAACCAACACCAAAATTTGATGTATGACCACGTTTATGCCATGTTGCATCAAAGCTAACTGCCATGTCACTGATATCAGTCGATTGAGTGGTTTGATTCAAATTTTCGTCTGCTTCGTGTACTTCAGCTCTTACGTTTTTTGATTTTCAAGGCACCTTACTGTAGGTTTTTCAACGACAGCTAGATGTGAAGTAAAAGTACGAGAGTCCATTGGCTTAATGCTTAAAAATATTGAAAAAATTTCATGTCCAGCATGTCCTTTTCCAAGTTCTGTAAATACCTGTACTACGTACCTGTTGATATCCAACGCACCAATTTTATTTATTGAAATAATCAATGGGGATGGATTTTCCATCAAATAAAAATCATCACAAATATTCCATAAAAAAATTTGAAACAGTAAAGTTTAATTCTTTTTCTATCAAATTAATTTATAAAACTCTGGAGTCTGTGCTATGAGCTGCATGATATAAATGTACCGTTTATAACGACCAATTAGCTGCGGTCCTTGAAGGTCGTTATAAACGATTGACTGTGCTTGTGTGTGTGTGTGTGTGTGTGTGTATGTATACATACAATCATACTACAACTTTGCAATATATACACACACACATACACACACACTTGTGTGGAAAGCATTTGGGGAGGCCTTCATCCAGCAGCGGATAGACAATGGTTGAATATGATGATTATGATATCTCTCTCTCTCACACCCTCTCTCTCTTTATATATATATATATATATAGAGAGAGAGAGAGAGAGAGATACAGTGTGTTCACAAAGTTTGACCGCGGGTCTTTTTTTTTTCGGAAACCGTTGGCTAGATGAAAAGAACGGCGAAACCGTATTCTATTATTATTGAGGGCACACCTTTTGAATGAAATTTTTTGATTTGTGACTCCAGATATAGGGGGTGGGTGTTAACTCAAAAATTTCAAATGGAAAGGTATGTCAAGTTGTATGTCGTTCGAAAGATCTGAATAAAAAAACCTAACCAAAAACGATTATTAACTTTGGTCGATACACCGAACCAGTCATTGATATGGAGGATGAACTTTTGGATATGAAATCACTTTCTTTACTAAAATTCCCAACACATAGGTACTTATAATTCCCGTGCTTTTGTATCTCTCTTATTTTAGTGTCAGGAGGTGAATGGTGTGCCTTTTGAACAGTTATTGAAATTAAGTTCAATCCAGTAGTACACTGTGTAATTTCAATAGAAATTGGATCCTATTTGGGTCTGGGGAGATTCCCTTCTTTTTCCTCTCCTATAAAATCTACTACTAAATGCTATCTATAGCACCTACACATCCGCAGATGCATTCTCTCTACAAAAGCTGGGGATTTCAAAAGGGAATTCAAACCCGAATTATATGAGTAAAATCTATGGATTTATGGATGCGAATTTACTAACAGACTGCTTTGTTTCCATTGTCTCTTATTTGCAAAACAATGTGGTGATTCAAGTTGGGTGAGTTACGGTGTCGCTGATTTGTCTCATTTAACTAAACAAGAAAAAAAAAGGGAAGAAACATGAATACTCGCAGTCACATTTAAACTCCACATTAGAATTCTGTTTGCTTGGAAAGGTTGGTATTCATAAGAGCTTCGCAGTGTATTTGTTTTAGTTGCATTGCAAGTTTGTTCAATCTTATGACAAAAAAACAAAATAAATTAATCTGTACGTTTCGCTGATCTGTGAGATTCGTTTTTCGTAATTTATGTATTGTAAGAGCAGGGCTACAACTAGAGGAGGGGGAAGGCAGGCGAGGCACATGGCCTGGGCGCCATGGCATGGGATGTTGGTAGGGAAACCAATGAAGGGCAGGTGTCGTGACAGAGAGGCGACATAATCGTAGCTTGCCCAGAGAATATAGATACTAGCTGGGCCAATGGTGAACCCCCTTTGAATAAACCACCAGCCGTCACTGTATATATATATAATTAGTGAGACACATGCTTTTTCATTGGTTTGTGTAGGGTGACGCAGACCCAGCTGCTGCTGCTGCTTCTTTAAAACCTCTATCTACCACGAAACGTAGCTTCCTTGGTCGTAGGAACATTGAATCGTTCTTCTCAAAATTCTTAAATCATCACCTGGCAATCTGGAAGAATGTAACAACGAGAAAGTTTCATCCAGATTGAAAGAAGACGAGGTTACTTAATCTCAAACCTCTCTGTATACAATCTTGGACCTGGAACCATCTGCATCAACCACAAATGACACCGCGCAGGAACTCCAAATCCAATCTAAATTCTCTAGTGACATTAGATTTTACGTTGGGGTAAAAAATTTGAATGATCAAACAAAAGCTATGTTGTTAGAGAAGCCATGGACCCCTCCTGCTACCAGTTCACCCCCATAGCGAAGTCATGAAATTTGGAAAGCCTACGAAAAAGTATGCACAACGAACTCATCTACACAAATTTCACTAGCTTGTCATTTCACACAAAGACAAAGGACTTTATTGTAAACATTGCGTGTTTTTTTCAATCGGTTTAGGAGGTGACCACCAGACCAATACTTCCTTAAAAAAAACTAGTCAAGGAGCCACTCAAAAGGTTTAATGATCTTTTAGGATAGTAAGGAGACCTCACTGTTCAAGAAAAAAATCAATACCATGTCAGTGAAGTTCATGCTCGGAAAGATTTTCTTTTGACATAAAAATCCTTCTTTGGAAATCTCAAATCAACTAGTGTTACAGCGACGAGCACAACTTGAAGAAACCAAGCAGCGCTTACTTCCTATAGTGAAAACTATTATATTTTTTGGCAGGCAAAATATCCCTTTCAGACGTCACAGGGATAATGGTGACCTAAATATTAAAGAGGAATCGGGACCGGTACACAATGATAGCAATTTTAGGGAGTTTCTTCGATTTAGAATCGATGCCGGAGATGAACTTCGAAAACTTTTAGAAACTGCTCCTTCTAATGCCACTTATTAATTAGCAAACGCAGTCAAAATAAATTAATAAATTGCTGCAAAGAGGAAATACAAAGCGTAATCATCAACAGAGTGAGAGAAGCTGTATTCTTTTCAATTACTTTTGATGAAACCACAGACATCTCAAATATATGTCAATTGAGCTTTTCGTTCCGCTACATATACAACAAAATATTACGAGAGTACTTTGTCATATTTAAAAATGTGTATGATTTGATTCGGGCTGAAGGTATTGATAGCAAGATCGACGAATGTCGGTTAACAGGCGTGGCCCTAGGTCATGTAGCGGAAGACCTTCCAAAGAAATTTGACTTTAACCTGGGGCTTTGTGTAGGGTTTGGTATGGATAGCTGCATGGGGAATGCGCCAGAGGCAAAAAAGTGCAGTCCAGGAACTCCAGAAAAAGTCACCTCATGTACAACGATGCCCTTACCACAATCATATTCTGAATAATGCATTGGCAAGTTCTTTAAGAGTAGTATCGTGGCGCAACTCAACCGGAACAATGAAAAAAAAATTGTTTCATTCGTAAATGAATTTCCAAGAAGGCATGTTTTGTTGCAGAAGAAAATCGATGCTTCAGTCCAGGACATGTGTGAAACTCGTTGGGTTGAAAGACATGATGGTTATTTATAGTTCCAAGGGAAGACGATTCTTCCCATCCCCGAAGTCCTAACAGAGATGACAACGTGGGAAGATAGGAAAACATCTACAGATGCCTTTAGCTTGCTGCAAGCTGTAGGCAGCCTTGAATTCATAATTTCCGTCAAGTGCATTAGTGATGGTTTAAGAGTGACTTTTTCTCTCAGTCGCCTCCTTCGAACACAAACGCTTGATCTGCAAAAAGCTATCAATGCTACTCAAGACACTTTATGCGTTTTATAAGATAAGCAAATACAAATTGATAGCATTTTTAGCAAACTTTTCATTGAAGTGAAGGAAATCGCAGAAAAAAAATATGCTGATATAAAGATGCCTATGATAACCTGTCACCAAACAAAGCGCCAAAACCAACCAGCCGAATTACCTGAAGAGTATTTTAAAAGATCAGTTTATATTCCGCTATTGGACCATGTTATAACATATTTTAAAGAAAGATTCTCAGAAAGCGTTTTGAATTTGTTTAATTTAAGAGTGAACTTATCCATACTAGTCACTCTTCTGAAGAAAAGACTGCCCTGGAAAAGATAGATAAGTTTTACTGGAATCTTCCAGACGGACCCAACTTAACCTCTGTAATGCAAGAAACGTTGTTGTGGGTGTATCTGTGGAAGAGACATACAGCGGAGGTAGGCGCATTGCACAACTCAGTAATGGAAGCGGTAGACTATTGTGATGCTGAGTTGTACCCAACTGTAAATAAGCTATTGCGCATCTTGCCTACCCTTACCGTTAGTGCAGAGACCGCAGAGCGAAGTTTCTCCACCCTGCATCGTCTAAAGACTTGGCTTTGAGAAAATATGGGAAAAGACAGGCACTGACCCACTGTCTATCCACCGGAACATTCCGTTTGATCCTGTAGCAATTATGGTCAAATTCAGTAAGAAAAGACGTTGACAAGAATTTGTACTGTAACTTTAATCCTACCTTTATTAAATATAACAAACCGAATTGCTGTCACTGTTATGCAATTTTCTAATTTCTAAACTCATCTAGCCATGTGTTTTTAATTGAAACTTCAGATTTGAATAAATTTCAATATATGAATAACCCACCCTCCCCAAAATTGAAAGTTTGTGTATACCCTTGATTTTGCATTGAGGAAAAAAGGCAGAGTTCTCTCTATCTATCATTGCATCTGTTCAAGCTTCCCTTCTAATTACTTTCACTTCATTCGCCTAAGGCGCTTTTCTAGGTTTTCCGGACGCAATCCTTCAGTTTCGTTATCTGATGATTGCTTCTTCCTGCCAGTCAAGTTATTTGTTCAAGTAGTAGAAGGGAAAGCCCTCTCGAGAGACTCATTTCCTAAGCATATCAGGAAAACCATTACTAAACGGAAAAGTAATTTTGACATAGCTGTTGTTAGATCTTTACGATCTTCTTACTTAACTTTGAAACTAAATTTTGCGCATCTTTCAAGAATTTCGGGAATAAATGATTGATTAGAAATTCAAAAATACCCTTCGCACTTAAACGAAGTTCATTATGAATTAAACTTGGTGCCATATTCTGTCATTTAAATGTATTGAGAATGGCAATTTTTGAAATTAACGTTGATGAATAGTTTGGTCACTAACAACTTCTATATATATGTGTGTATGCGCATGCGGCCGGCCAGTAACCTAGTGTCCTACCCCGCCTTCAAGTGGTGCAGGCTGAGCTTTCTATTTATGAGGCAAATTAATATTTGCTGCACGGATGGAAAGGCGGAAGGGGAGGGCTAATTCACCAACCCGTCTAGCCAGCGTGGTGAAATGATGGCTAATTCCTCCAATATGCTAATACACCAAAAACCATGGCCCCTAGTCTCCAGGTGCTGGAGTGCTCCTGATCAAGGCAGCGGTCAGCGTGGCATGAAAGCAGGGGGTGCTAAGAATCACTGGAATGGCCCAGGCTGCCGTTTGTTATTGACCTTGGCAACGTATAATGGACGATCCCTTGCTTCTGAAGCAAAACTTCAGGAATTGGAAGAAGAACTTGAAAAGATCAAATGGGACATTATAGGACTCAGTGAAGTCAGAAGAGTTGGTGGAACTTAAAAGTGGACATTTGTTTTATTATAGAGGAACGGAAACTGGAAGAACAAGTGGTGTTGGCTTCTTAATCAACAAAAGAATTAAAGACTACCTTCTTGAAGTCGAAAGCACGTCAGATCGAGCAGCGAGGCTCGTTGTTCAACTAACCCAGCGATACCAACTTCAGATAGTACAGGCATATGCACCAACATCAAGCCATACCGACGAGGAGGTTGAGGAATTCTATGAAGAAATCAAACAGCTACATACCAAGGGGAAACAACACATCAAGCTCATCATGGGAGATTTTAATGCAAGAATTGGACAACAGGAACAAGGAGAGACATCGGTTGGTAAATACGGATACGGGGAAAGGAATGAACGTGGCGATCAACTCATAGAATTTGCCGAAGCTGAAAATCTTAGCATCATGAATTCATTTTTTAAGAAGAAACTACAAAGAAAATGGACATGGAAACACCCCAATGGAGGAACCAGCGAAATTGACTATATACTGGCAAACAAGAAATCAATTATTGAAGATTGCAGCGTACTGAACAGATTTAATACTGGAAGTGATCATCGAATGGTGAGATGTAAAATGCACTTAAATACTAAACTAGAAAGGCAGAAGCTCATTAGGAAACAAGTATGTAAGAGGGTGGATTTAAAGAAATTAAAAGAAAATACCGAGGCATTCAAGTTGGAATTAAAAAATCGCTTTTCTGCACTGGAAGGACTTATTGAAGAAGTTGACATCTCAGAAGCAAATGAAAACATTGTTAAGACAATAATTGAAACTGCTGGGGAAATTGGTGGTGTAATATGTAAAAAGCAGAATAGCAAATTATCTGAGAAGACGAAACAACTCATGAAAAGGCGAAGACTTATGAAGGTGGACAATCAAAATACCAGTCGCAAGATCGAGTATGTAGAACTTTGCAAAACTTTGCGCAAAAACATGAAAGAAGATATAAGAAAATTCAATTGTGAGTTAGTAAGGAAGGCCATTGAAAGCAACAAGAGCCTTAGGGTTGTTAAAGGGAGTTTGTCTATTGGGAAGAAACACATCATTGCATTAAAAGGAGAGGATGGCACTGTAACAAGAAATAGGGAAGAAATACTTAGAAGAGTTGAAGAATTCTACAGAAAGCTGTATGAGGGAAACAGTGGATTAAACGAAGACTCTGAGATAGTCGAAGGAACAGCTCCTAAAATCTTAAAAGAAGAAGTAGCATTTGCAATAAAAAGTATGAAGAAAGGAAGATCCCCTGGCGATGATGGCATTACATTAGATATCTTAAAAGAAGCTGGAGAACATGTAGAAGACATACTCGCAAAATTCTTTACCAAATGCCTCAACAGTGGTAACATACCAAACCAATGGGATTCTGCAACAGTAATTCTTTTGCATAAAAAAGGTGATAAAGAGGATTTAAAAAATTACCGACCAATTAGCTTGTTACCTGCTATTTATAAAATCTTCACAAAAGTGCTAACACATCGCCTGCAGAAAAAATTAGATGCAGCTCAACCAAGAGAACAAGCTGGATTTCGAAGTGGATTCAGTACAGTGGACCATATTCAAGTATTAAGAGAATTAATTGAAAGAACACATGAATATGAACTTCCATTGTGTGTGGCATTTATTGACTATGAGAAGGCCTTTGACTCTATTAAAACATCAGCAGTCATCAACTCTTTAAGATCAGCAGACATCGAGGATGTGTACATTGACATGGTGAAATGTGTGTATAAAAATGCAAGTGCAAAATTTCGGTTACATAAAGATACCAAAACTATCAAAATTGGTAAAGGTGTGAGGCAGGGAGATACCATTTCTCCAAAACTTTTTACTTCAGCTTTACAGATGATTTTTCATCAAATAAATTGGAATAACAGGGGAATAAAAATAAATGGTGAATATTTAAATCATTTGCGGTTCGCTGATGACATTGTTATTTTTTCAACGAACCCATCAGAACTCCAAGACATGGTACAGGAGCTCTCAACTAGAAGTAAAGAAGTTGGACTCAAGATGAACCTACAAAAAACTAAGATCATGTTCAATAATTTCGTAGAGGAAACAAAAATACAAGTTGACAACATTGAGCTAGAAATTGCTGATTCATATATTTACCTTGGCCAGCTGATTTCAATGGAATGCAACATTATGAAAAAACTCAACAGACGTATTAAACTTGGCTGGAGTGCATTCGGAAGAAATAGTTTTATCCTGAAGGGGAAATTGCCTTTGTGGCTAAAAAGAAAGGTCTTCAACCAGTGTGTATTGCCAGTCCTCTCTTATGGATCAGAGACATGGAATCTTACTGTTGGAGCACTACGAAAGTTACAGACAACGCAAAGGAGCATGGAGAGGTGCATGCTTGGAATAACTAGGAGAGATCGAAAAAGAAACACTTGGGTGAGAGAGCAAACTAGAGTAGAGTACATCATTGTTAAAGTAAAAGGACTGAAATGGCGATGGGCTGGGCATATTGCAATAAGAACTGATCAACGATGGACAACAGAAATTCTGAACTGGATTAAAAGACCACCGAAGACCTAGAAAACGTCCTCAAACTAGATGGGTGGATGAAATAGAAAAGAGGTTGGAACGACGTTCAAACGAATGTAGGATAGACTTGTGTAGAAGCATTTGGAAGACCTTCATCCAGCAGTGGATGAACCCAATGGTTAGAATATGATGATGATGATATATATATAAATCAGTGGCGTGGCGTGACCATTTCAGTTGGGTGTACTACACATGTCAGAAAATTAATGGTAATGTAAACATATGATTGCATTGTTATCGATGTTTAAAAGCAGTGGCCGTTCTAGGCTAGGGCCGGGGGGCCATGTCCCCCCTATATATAAAACCTTATTTTATTTTTTAATTATAAAAACAAATTTAAACGGCTCCACTGCACGTAGGTAGGAATTTGTATCTCCTCATTTTTTTTGTCCAGCACCGCCACTGTTCGAAAGGTTTAAATATGCACCTCGAATTAGGGCACGCCTTACTTGGCCCCATATAATTACTTATAGGGTACCTTCAAATACCTTGATTTATTAAATAGTATAATTTCAAATATATTCAATATAATTTCAAATAAACCAACAGATAAGTATTTCATACGCCGTTTATTTGAAAAACACATGAAATTTGCGTTTTGTGGCGTGATCTGATTATCAAAGAAAGGTTGAATTACCTCATTTTGTTGTTTATTTATACACAAGTTCCATTCTACTATACATATATTTTTTAAGAAAATGCGTTAAAACATTATCATAACGCAGAGGTTTTCTTTCGGTCCCAGCAATAATGTCTTTTCAATTACTGTTAAACCGCATAGCTTTTCTTGTGGGCGTTCGTTGATAATATGTATGAATTCACCTTCAGGATCGAAAAATACCGCTCGACTGTAGCACTAGAGCTTGGAATCGACATCACAAGTTCTGTTAACTTATAAATTTCTTTAAATGCAACATGGAGATTTTCTTTTATAAATTTTAGAAAGTCATAAGCTGGTGTCCAAGCAATTTCATTAGAAATAAATTATATTTTCAGTTCATTTTTTAAGTGAATATAATCAAAAATCTGGCCATAGAAATCCATTAAGTTTTCTAAAATGTTATCGGAAACATCTTCGCATAATAACCATAACAATTCACCCAAACAATAAATTCGGCCATCAGGCTATTTCCACATATTTCAACACCCCTCACTCTTTACTAAAGATCACGCATATGTAATGCACTTCTTATGTGAGTTGTTTTTATAATTTGTCTTTAATTGATTGTTTTTTTAATTATCGATAAATTGTTAGACATTACTGAGTATCAAGTATCTTTTAAGCTTTTTTTTTAAATTTTACTATATTATTTAACCGCTTTAGTTTATCTGGTATTCCATTCTAATATTTAGGTCCTATGTAATTTATGTTGCATCTTCCCAATTCTGTTCTTATTTTGGGTAATATTAATTCGTTATAGTTTCGATATCTACTTCTTTTTCGTTTAATTGAATTTTTATAAGATCTGTATGTTTATTTTTTCTTATTCTTTTAAACATTTTAATTAGTATACAGTATTTATGAATCTATTCAATTTGCAATATATTAGAATTCATTAAAAAATTCTTTAAGTCTATTCTATTGTCTCTATTAATCAGTTTGATTGATTTATTTTGCAAATTTTTTATAACATTATTACTAACAATGCTCAAATTACGACAAACGCAGTTACATTATACTAGATGGCAATTAATCAGAGAATTATAGAGTTCATTGTTTATTTTTGGGGGATAGATTTTTACTTATCCGTCTTAGAATCCCTATACCTTTACATATCTTTTTTGTTATTTTGTTTATATGACCATTCCAATTTAATTTATTTGTAAGTTGAACTTCTAAGAAATAAATTTTATCCACTATTTCTATTTTATTAACTGTTATAGATTTATTAATCATATCGTCATCTATTTTTTTATTTTTACCTGAAAAAATTATTAATTTTTATTTGTTTACATTTAACTTCAGTTGATTAATAGCAAACCATTTTTCACATCTTTTATTTCATTATTACCTGTTTCCATTGCCTTATTTAAATCCTTATCAGTAATAATGGCACTTGTATCATCAGCAAATAATTTTCCTACATCAGACACGTTCAACATGTCGTTAACACATAAGGAATAAAATAATGGCCCCAAATTGGAGCCCTGAGGTACCCCGTAATTATTAATCAATAACTTAGATACCTTTCCCTTCACATATACAACTTGTTTTCCAGCCTTTAAATAACTGCTCAATAAATTTTTGATCTTCTCCCTTAATTCGCAAATTTTAATTTTTTTAATTAATATTTCTCTATTTATTGCATCAAATGCTTTATTCAGATAAAAAAATGCCAATACCCTGTTCCTTGTTTTCTATTGCCTCCTATATTCTTTTTATTGTTCTCAATAGCGCCCCTTCAGTTGATTTGCCCTTTCTAAACCCAAATTAGGAATTATCTATTATATACTCATTGTCTATAAAATCAATTATTCTTTAGTAAAGTAATTTTTCAAATGATTTCGCGAAGACGGAGGTTATTGCTATTGGTCTATAGTCTTCTTTGTTATCTTTCTTACCTTTCTTATATATAGGAAC
>QLNU02015359.1:5472903-5505248 GCA_006491805.2 Dysdera silvatica | reverse complement strand
ACTCAAATACGAGGGCGAATCAGAAAGTCTTTGCTCCTATTTTTTATTAGCCAAAATAAGGTACATACAGGTAATTACAAATATACGTACTATTCTACGTACCTTACACTATTTTTCCACATAGTCCCCACACTGGTTCAGACATTTGTCCCATCGCAGCACTAAATTTGAGATGCCCATGCGGTTGTGGAACCACCGTCGGACTGCTGTCTTGGCTTCATCGTTGCACGTGAATCGCTGTCCTGCCAGGAACTTCTTCAGCGGACCGAAAACGTGGAAATCACTAGGGGCGAGGTCCGGACTGTATGCAATCAGAACCGCCGACAAGCTCCGGTCATTTCACTGGGAGAGTCTGGACCACCCACCATACAGTCCGGACCTCGCCCCTAGTGATTTCCACGTTTTCGGTCCGCTGAAGAAGTTCCTGGCAGGACAGCGATTCACGTGCAACGATGAAGCCAAGACAGCAGTCCGACGGTGGTTCCACAGTCAGCCGGACGAATTCTACCACAGGGGCATCTCAAATTTAGTGCTGCGATGGGACAAATGTCTGAACCGGTGTGGGGACTATGTGGAAAAATAGTGTAAGGTACGTATATTTGTAATTACCTGCATGTACCTTATTTTGGCTAATAAAAAATAGGGGCAAAGACTTTCTGATTCGCCCTCATATATAACGAAATAAATCTCTTTATAATGAAACATTTAACAACCAAAACAGAAAATCAAGTGGCCACGTCAGCGACATTGTGTTCCTTAATACCGCAGCAATACAACAAGATTTTAAGATGAGTGGCAAACGAACAGAATGAGGCACATCTAAGGAACTCTAAACTCCCTAATAAAGAGTTTTCCTAGGCATATATATCTTTACCTGATTGCCCCATACAGTGCAAAGCTGTTAGACTAGAAGCAGGCCCTAATTGTCCTTGAATACACCATGTTGTCTGAATAGTAGTACTTGTTGCCCTTTTTTGCTTGTTTGATTACCAGAAATCCAGACCTTGCAAATTTCCCACAGGGGTGCTAACACTTGTATGATGAATCAACACCGCCATTTGTTGTGCAGCAGGATGTTAGAAATTTTTCTACAAAAGCATGAATGTGTATGGAAGAAGCATTCACACTTAAAGCATTTGTTTTTAAATGGTTGAATGTCATTTATGAGAAACAGTCCTTTACTGTAAAGCGGGATTTTAATTTTGGTATCATATTGTAATACCCTGGTTCATGAATACATCGTTTCCACATAGCGAATTTCCTATATAACGAATTTTTTTTTATGGAACCGTCAATTTTTTATGTGGGTGTTCTACTGTATATTTATCGTCGTATACAAATTCCCCTCTATATAAACTGATAAAAGACTATGATGATTATGACTATATAAGTTATGAATAGTCTTCAAGCTATGAATAGTAGATTAGGTGGTATCATTTAATATAATACAATATAATTTATTCATAAAGTTTATTAAAATTACAAATTAGAATAAAGTGGTAGAACATACATGAGGGATGGCCGGAATGAAAGCTGGTGAAAATCAGCTCGACGAGTTCTAGTCACTGCTTGTTCCCATATTCTCACCTTATTCACCCTATATTCGCAGGTTCTTTTTGAGGTGAGGAAAGACAGTTAGCCGGGATTTGTCGAGCCCAGATGCAAGACGTATATTGGCGGTTGTAGCCACGCCAAGAGTACCAAATGTTGAAATATAAATGATCGCTTTTGGCGAGCGGTGCTCGAGCTACTTGGCGAACCAAAGTCGGCGATAGTTATGTTTGGATTTTAACAAATGTAGTTTAAAACGTGTACGTACTCTGAATCTATGCTGGTAACTAGGAAAATGACTTCTAAACAACTAAAATTCAGTCGATGTTCGACGCAGGTTCAGTGACATAATTTTATATTTATACTTTTATGTTAGTATCAATTAATGTACAACTGCATCATGATTATTATTCAACATAATCATGAAACTGAACAAAATTATTACAAATTTAAGGCCACGTCAGCTGATCTTCGGTCGTTTTTTGGTAGAAAATTAGGAGGTAAATCTGAATCAGTCGTTGGATTGCGACCAATAGAATACGTCACGTTTGCCTTTTTCCAACTATCATGAGCCTATAGCAGCGATTTAAAACTTCTTCTATCTCACGGTATACCAAACCTTAGTACTCAAATTGTGTGGCATCCCAAAAATCGTATAAAACCGTCAAGTACTGCATATTTTAAATTTTTGTCGCATATCGGTTAAAAATCACTCTTCAGTAGGATTTAAGTATGAGCAACAAAACGTGGTCATGAACTTTTAAACCTCACAATTATTCATTCATTTGCTACGTAAATATCTAACTCTCATTTTGTAAAATATGATTTATAAGAAAAATAATGCATAGTAACATATAATGCGTGGTAATAATAAACATAATGCATACTAACATAGTGTTATAGGGTGAGATTGAATTTGTGATTTTAAAATCAATGTGAATCTTTTTTGTTTTGTTTTTGTAATGTAAATTTCGTAATTTTAAAATCAGTGTTTCCCAAATATATTATAATTTCTTAAAGCAGTTGTATTTTACATGAAAAATAAAAATTTACTGATTTCTCACGTCTTTTAGAAAAATTCGAATTTACTTATTTAATTTTTCCTACAAAAATACTTCATAAAAGAACCACCTCTTTAGGTGCTTTATTATAAATATCTATTTAATACAAGGGTAGAGCCCATTTTGTTTTAAAAATATCAAAGTAGTCTTCATTCTTCCAGTCATAGGCTCAGTGAAGACAATATGCCTGGATACTATCCTATTCGTACAGTAAACAGTTTTAGGGTCATGGTGATCTGACAGTTTCATCTTGAAATGAGATCATCTTTTTAAATTCATCCCGCATATAGTCAATTTATTGTATAAAATTTAAACATCGTGCTGGTCACTTTAATAAACTCATTGACAAAGACTTTAATAGTTACATAAAGACGATTCACGTTATGTGACATAGAGCTTTTGCTTTCTCGAATTTTCCATTGATTTGTACCATAAAAATGAATATACGAAAACTGGAAACATTAGATTTATCATGTAAATATACCTAAGAATATGAGATCATCAGATTGACGTAAGTAGTAAATATTATATATATATATTCATTGGGATTAAATCTGATTTTAACTTGTTTTATATTTTATATTAGAATTTTCTTTTATAAAAGGTTCAAATATTACCATGAATTTAAAGTTGGACCACGACATTATCACCAGCCTAGATAGAGAACATCATTCGCGCCCTAAATCTAACACACGCTTTCCCACTATATATACATTTTTATAATTTATACTTAAACATTTTTATAAAAGTTCTAATATGAACCAGAAGGTAGGAATAGACTGTTAGATCCTGACACCCATTATAGGCCTAAGTAATGGAAATCATAGATGTTTCACATGGTGATTAAGTTTGTCAACTTTTACTAGTTTATAACAGAACCTTTCGTAGAAGGTTCTAATGTGAACCAGAAAAGCAGACCGTTAAACCTTGACACGCATTACTATACCCATTACCTAAGTAGTGAAAATCATAGGTGTTTTCATTGTATAAAGTCTATCAAATTTTACTTATCATACTAGAACCTTTATAAAGGTTCTAATGTGAACCAGAAAATGCAGACCGTTAAACCTTGACACGCATTACTATACCCATTACTTAAGTAGTGAAAATCATAGGTGTTTTCATTGTGATAAAGTCTATCAAATTTTACTAGTTTATACTAGAATCTTTTATAAAAGATTCGAATATGAACCAGAAAGGGTAGAGGACTAGACCACGATACCCATCACCAGACCAAGTAGTGAAAATTATACCTCTTTTTGTTGTGATAAAGTCTACCTTTTTTAGGGAATGTACTAGATCCTTTTATAAAAGGTTTTGATATGAGCCAAAAAAAGTTAAGAGTTAGGCCATGACACCTTTCACTACCTTAAGTAGTGAAAATCATGCAGATTTCCATTGTGATTAGGCCTTTTTATAGTTTTATAGTTTATACTATATCGTTTTGTGAAAGATTCTAATATGAAACTGAAAAACTACATTTAATATTTATAACTGATTCCTCCACAGCCTCTCTCAGTTAAGTAAACATACTTATTTAGTTACTTTAACGTTTGACAAAATGATTAGATACAGGACTCAGAGTTAGATATGAAACAATTGCGGAAGAAAAAGTTACAGGTTTTCCCATTGTGAGAAAAACATTAGATGCATTTCAAAAACATTCTGAAGACCAGATGCAGATTATTGCATAGACAAACAAGGCAAATGTTTAGGGCTCGCTGGAAGCTTAACGCTACATTAAAATCATTGCCAAGCAGAACTTATCACTATTGTACTAACTTAATTACTGCGCGAATTTCTACGATGTTCTCTGCTAGTTTTCGTTTTTATATGTTCGTTGCATGCAAATATGTTACCTGTACCGATTTTATTTTTAAATTTAAAATTTAAATTCCAGAATGAATTTAGGGATCGATCAAATGTAGCGAGCATTTTCTATTAGTCCTAAAATCCTCGTTACTTATGGGTCCTATTAACACTTAGAGGCTTAATTTGTACCAAAAGTGGCCTGGCAATAATTTGTCTTTAGCCCACCAAACTTTAATCTGACTCTGCTGAAGACCATCTTAATGCAATAGGAATCGATAAGATAATAATTTGCCAATTACTAAAAGCTACTTCATTTGTTACTGCATTCACATTAAGGCAATATTTTGCTGACAGATCTTTGGAAAGGACTTGATATTAGAGGATGGTTTCAACAATTAAAATTAGATTATAGGTAATAAATTAAATGAATTACGACTGGTATTAGAAACAAATATATTAGCATTCTGTGCAGCAGATATTAAAAGTATATATCTACTTACTTAATATATATTTTTAATATCTATAATAATAATAATAATATCTATAATAATAATAATATCTATAATAATAACAAATAATATCTATAATAATAAATAATATCTATAATAATAAATAATATCTATAATAATTATAAATAATATCTATATAATTATAAATAATATCTATAAATAAATAATAATTAATATCTATAATATCTATATATTTTTAATGGATGCTTTTCAAAATGCTAATGTATAAATTATACGCGTTTGTAATATTACGCAACAATATAAATACTGTAGAACTTTCATTCCCATGCCGGGAATCGTACTTACGACCTATTGTAACAATCCCGTGACACCACAATTCTCCCAGCCAAAGTGTCCCGGGTATCGTCCAGAAATATTTACTCTAGATACTTTCATACTTAGAAATTTTCTATATAAGGAAGTTTTAGCGGATATCCGAATTAAAGATTTCCGTTCATTAAATAGAAAAGCATTCGTATATATATATATATATGGTGAAAGTTTTCGTAGACTTCCATATGTGTAAGTTTTACTATGTTGTTTGAATTTTTGTTCGCAAATATATAAATTAAAGTGTTGTGTAAGAAGTTTCACATTTATACACATTGAACGATAGACTATAAATATTTACATAGACAAAAAAGATCGAATTAATAATTGTAATAATTTTAATTAAAATAAAGAAGTTTGCATCAAAAAAGTATGTCATTTCGAAGAATTATTAATTCGAAGTAAATAAATTTTAAAATGTGGGGCGAAAAAAACATGCAACTAAATTTTTGCGCTCTTTAAACAGCGCCTATAAAATCTCACATTAGCTTAACTAAATAGAGGGTAAAAATCTCTTATTGTGTCATTAGGATATTTATTAATCACCTAGTGATTCAAACTCATTTAAAAGTAAAATAAAATATTCTCTCTACGCTTAACTATATTCTTAAGTTTGAGATAACAATTTTATTTTTAAACCAAACTTTTCGGCAGGAAGAACATAAGCTCTTAGATTAAAAAATATTTCGAAAACATCAACTTCAAACAAAATATCCTCATTTAAACAATATCCTCTAGCATAAAGTTCAAAATTGACCCGTATCCACCGGTAGCTGAAGCATTTAGCGTTATGAAGCGTAAACAAGAATGAAGCGCCTGCAGTCGCGATAAGCCCGGTAAATTTTCGGAAACGGCCTGCGCTTCACTGGTCATTTTAATTGGAACTTCCGAACACGTATTCGACTGGGAAAATTCAATCATCCAGGAGTGATATTGGCCATTTTCATCAGGGTGTAATAGAAAGAAAACAACGTTCACATAGTTTAACAATTTTTACTTATGACAAAGCTTTTAAAAGAGTGGAATTCGGTTGCAAAATAAATCTGCGATCACTAAGCGCAAATTTTAATCGATGAATTTGTATACGTTAGAAACTGGCTTGAAAATTTTACCTTTATAACATTCTGCACTCCCGATTTTTCCCTTTGCCTTAATAAAAGAAAAAGTGTCCGTTTTTTTAAATTATTAATATTCGCGTATGGTTTTGTGAGTATGTACCTTAAGTTGGTGCGTCTATAATTTAATTATGGAAATATGAATATGAGATATTTACAGCCTTACGTTTTAAATTGATACAAGCCATTTATACATTACTATTGATAAAAGTGTTAGAGAAAACTTATTCGAGGCAATACTTTTGAAACTTTATTATATTCAAAGAGAAATGGGCCCTTTGAAGAAATAACTGAAATAAAAATTCGGATCTTTGATTAAGGGCGATTTCTATTGAGATCGGCATTCCTCAATTGATATATATACGAAGATTTCATTGACTTCTAATAGGAACATGAATAAAGATACTGCAATAAACAATATGGTGATATTTATATTAATGGTAACACTATAACAAATGCTTACATACCAACTGTTTAAGGAATATTATGAAAACGATAAAGAAACCCATTTATTATTATCAATAGACGTGTTTAAACTCCAGCACAGTATAGGCCTACATAAAATGCTACAGTGACATAATAAGGAAAATTAATAAAGAAGTTCTCATGGGGTACAGAAACCACTGCAAATGATCAAGATTTATGAGATTCATAGAGTCGAAGTAAAGAGCAATACAATAAGAATATGGCGGTTTTTAGCTAAATATTACCTTATTTCTGAAACCATTGAATGGAAAGTGAACTCAAAGTATGGATATATATATGTCACAAGATTGCTTTATGTAACTTCAACCCGCTCGGTTTAAGGAACTATGTACCATCCAAGATATGCATCGTCATCCCACATTAACTATTAGTCTGCGATTTAAATTGGAATCCTACTACGTACATCTGATGGTCTCGTTTATTCAAATCGAAATGCTAAACTTCATCAAACCAATTAATTATTTATCATACTTTTGAAGCAATGTGTCAATCAACCATCACACTGTCAACAGTGGGATACTCAGTAACTTAACCATGATGACGATAAGCAAATAGTTTGGCATCCGCGCTCCGTTGTTAGAACTAGAGCTAATTGATACCTATTACAAGATTTTGGGGGTCATAAAAATACAAAAAAAAGGAATTACCTAAGGCTGGTGTTGAAACAGAAATCTTTTTGTAGGAACTTTTGCTTAAAAATAGCACACTTGTAAGACAATAGTCCTAAATCTCAAATAACAAACTTACACACCACCGTACATGTAATAAGCTTATTGTGCAAGGGAAAAAGTGCAGCCACATTCTTCAAATCTAAACACTTCCGTATTTAAAAAAAATCTATGTTAAATTATAATTTGTATTTCCCAATGGATAATAATAAATTGATATGTATATATGGACAAATAGAACACAATTGAAAAGGCACTTGTAGCCCACTTCCAAGAAATGCACATGCAAGTTGTAAAGAAACGTACTTCCAAGAAATGCACATGCAAGTTGTAAAGAAACGTGGGTTCACTGTTGTTTGATTTTGACAATATCAAATTAAATATTCATCAACCAGTTTGTAATGTTACTAAATCCACATTTATCGTAAAACACACACGAAAATAACAATGAAGAAGTTTGACACGAACATAAATCACTTAACTCACGGTTTTAACGGTTTGACAATTAAATTACTGGTAGCCTCTATTCCTGGCCTCATTTTAGTACTTATTAATCCCTGGGATTAAAGTAGTTCCGGATAATGTTATATAAATAAGGTACTGTTGTTCTAATAAATATTTTCATATCCATATTATATTTTGCTTGCTGAATAGAAAGGGAATCCCACGTAAAGTGTTCAGAAAATGTTTAATATTAGAAAACTTTTAAATTTAAAACTTCAGTTTTGATCTCGGGTTGGTTTTCAGATATTATGTTTATTGATTGACGTTGATAAATCGACATCGATTATTTTTAGCCGTAGAAAACTCACTTATGTACCTATTGTCTCAGTTACTATTGGGCTCTTAGTTTTAAATAAAGTGGGCTATGTGAAATTCCTGGGAATAATTTTAATTTTTGTGAGAGATTTAAGATGAAATGAATATTTTGATTATGATTGTTTTGAAGTTGCACGATTCGTTGGTGTGATACGATACATATTTTCTCTATATATTTTGTTTTTGCACATTCAACCATCCAATTGGGATTTTCAGTTTATGGTAATGTTATACAAACAAATATAAATAGGTTGTCCAGTTTGTAATGAAGATTTTTGAATTGCATCTTGTTATAGACTCAACAACATCTTGAACAAGATTGACTCTTTGGTTCTTCCGATGTTAAAGTTTTTTATTTTCGATTTCAGTTATTGAGGTTCTTCTGTTTGAAGAGTGGAAATTATCAGATATTTTTGACCTTAATGTTTCAGAGAAAACTTATAATTTAAGGCATCAATATTATTTACCAAGATATTACTCTTCTTGGAGTGATCGAAGGCTCTGTTATTTTGGTTACAGATTTTGGAAGGATCTTCTATTGGATATAAATTCAAAATTGACTTCTTTCTCTTACTTAAAAGTTCTTTGTGGTCTTATTTGCCGCATTTTATATAAAAATTTGTTTTCTTGTCTTTATGGTTTCTGAAAAAGATGCTCTTGTATTGTCCAGTATTTATTGCTTTTAAAAATAATTTGGAGCATCAGGCTGGTCAGACCAAGATTGGTCTTTTTCTGATATTTCCATCAACGACCTACATAATAATGTTAATGTAGAGATGAAATTTGAAATTATCTTGCTATTATATTATGAGTTTTATAATGTGCAACACTGTTAATTTTGTGCATATTTTAACGAACTGATATTAACCTGTTTCTTTATTTCGATTGTCAAAACTATATAAATAAAAAATACCAATGTCTCAAGAAGAAAACGCCCTATACATAGTAAAATGCCTTTTATAAATATTAGTATAAAATATCTCGCAACTACGTCAATTGTATTATCATGTCTTAACTAATAACGGAAAAAATTTTTAATTACTGATTTTAAGTGTAAACGGATGTGGGTTATGTTTTGGGGTCATAATTATGTAAAATGTACATTTCATCTAGCAAGCTGGCAGTTTTCATTAAGTTTTTGTGCTCTAAAAATCCAGTAATATAATAAATGATACATGTTCTCTTTCAAGTAACATGTCAGGTTTCCTGATTTATTTCACGACGTAGAAAATTAAGTTTCCTAATATATCATTCTCTGAAATAAATATGTCACTTCTCGGTGCGAAAATTGCGTTTCTAAAAATCGGATTCCAATCCGCACAAAGAATTGCCTGCCATTTTTGATCATTTTCGACAGATATGTCACCACAAAATTAACTTAAATCCTTAAGCCTGCTTCCGGTGACTGAAAATTGCCTTCCAAATCCACACTGCTTTTAAATTTTAATAAAATTGCGAATTCGAGATTGACTGTTCCTATATGGGAGCCATTCAATTGGAGTGAAATATCATCTTTATAAGCCAAACGTCAAATACATCTTTCTTCTTATACAAAACCAAATAAGAAACAAAACAAATAATAAATCTTTTCTACCTCATTTAAGCACATTTAGCCTTTTCATATTAGTAAGATCTCAGTTATTGCTCACAGCGAAACTTTAATAAATCACATTCTTTTGCATTCGGTATAGAGAATTCGTTATAAAATAGTTTACCATGAAAGGGTTCTTTAGTATTGCAGTTCGGGCAATAAAATTTTATTGCGAATATTAATAGCACATCCGAATGAACGCAGACTGAAGGATCTTGTCACTATGTAGTTGAAGCGTCTACCAGGCCAATGCTCCGGTTCTTAGTATAACACTATTTTTTTTTCCTTTGCGTGTTTTCTTATCGACATCGATCAGGTGAATCTGAATCGTACACTGGTTTCGATCTGGAATCAGACTGCTACGCATTTCCTTCGGAATACAGTCTAACCATTAGTTTGTTCCGTCACTGCTCATGGTCAATTGTTTGATTTGCCATGTTTTATCAGGCTGGGTACGATCTTAGTTTAATTCTGAATTGCCTTTCCCTCCTCGATTATTATCAACGGTTTGCAGGTTCACCAGCCCGTGAGAAACCCGTATTTGATGACAGTGTTAAATAGCCATGATGCAGAATATTTTTTTTCCCAGTAAGTACCAGACTACATCCCAGTGTCCATCACACCCTTATGATATATTATTATACAGGGTGTTCCAAAAACATCGAGTCAAAAGTATATAGTCGTGATCCTTGTGCAAAATGGACCATAATGGCCCTTTACATGGGGGGTCGGAAATGAATATCCACGGAGTTATGCATACTTTTATTTCGCAGAGGCGGGATCTATAATGACCAATGGCGCTTACAAACCAAGAAGTTGTCTCCCCCGAAAATTTCAACTCCAGCGCGGGGTTGCTACATTGCCTCGTCAAACAGCTTTCCGGGCGTGTTGGCATTTTTTGTGGTTGCTGAGATTGGCGACTTGATTTAATAATTGGCGCAATTTCATAAATAAAGATTTTAGGGCTCCTACGTAGGGCTGGAAACTTCCCTCAGAGGTGCAGTACAAACATAGGATGGCCCCAAGATCCGTGGGAGCCCTCTTGGTTCTAAAGCAAGAAGTTAAGTTTGAAAAATAAATATCTCGAGACTCGCAACACCGATTAAAGAAGTTTACCTAAGGAGTGTTTCAATTTTTGCTACGAAGGGCAGGGCAGGCGGTAGTGGTGGGTGAATTGTACAGGGGCCCCTTGCCGCCAAGGTACCCCGGTACTAAAAACGTTATGAAGAGACGAAAAAGAAAGCGTCACAATAAAAATAGGAAGAAAATCCTTGGATTAAATATCTAACAGACCATAGTAAATATTAAAATAGTTCCAATCCACAACGTAGGAAGGTTTGTGGGAGATAAGTGGTGCAAAAAATTTTAATCTCCATACTCATCGCTTATACTCCATGGTCTGTCCCAAGTAGAGCATATAAACTGATATTCTTCCGTAGTCCCATCGTTTAGTCACAGCGTTCGCTTAACAATATGCAACATCAGACTGAGGTACTATATCAGTACCATCAGTATACATCAGGCTATCAGCTCGCCACTACTTTAAAGTTGTTAAATAAAGTTTTATCAGAACTTTTGCATAATGTTTTGGTTGCTGGGCGAAGCGTTATATTTTAAAAGCCGACACCACGAAAATAAAGCATTTGTCAGTTTCAATAATTCCTCTTTCGAACAATCACAACAACGTAATAAAAATTATCAAGGTACAATAGCGTCGAGTACAACGTTGGTTGGCAAGTCCAGGCTGGCTCAAAGCTGAGACCGAGATAATAGCCATTTTTTCCTGCGAATTAGGGAACCAATGCTGCTCGTAATCTTGATTGGAACTCCTTTGAAGAAGTTGAATGTTTCAAAAAGCAACAGGAAAATTGGCCGCCGCGCGCTTTTGTTGAACTTAAATTTTGGCGAGACATGGTTTACAGAGCGAAGGGGCAATGACCAGCCTCGCATATTTGCGTTAGGAGCAACTGAGTATTTGATCGATGTGCATGTATTTTTAGGTTGCATTCTTGTTGGTAAGTTTAATCTGGTATGCCGCCATAAGCAAACTCTTCATTACTCCCGCATATACCACCTCTCTCTCTCTCTTTCAAAGCTTTTAATATCGTTTTAAATTTCGTTTACGGTGTATTTGCAGATATTTATAGTCTCTAAAAATCGGTGCATTTGTTTACTTTTGTGCTCTTTTTCTGTTGTGCTTTTTTCAAATGTGTGCTAAATAGGTGTTCGTATGAGAAGGAAGTAAAACGCTTGGAAGCTTTATTAGCAGAAGTAGAAAGTGAGGAAGGAAACATTTCTGATCTCGAAGAATGTAGTGTTCATGAAAGTGCAAGTGAAAATAATACTGGTACAGAAGAAGAGGATTATAAGACTGATACATATGTTGCAAAAGATGAATGCATAAAATGGGAAAAACCGAAGTTCAGAACCAATGTGAGAACGAAAGCTCATAATATTGTATCCTGTATTCCTGGCCATACAGCCACTACAAGAAATGTTAATAATTCACTTGAGAGCTTGAAAAAAATTATTGACCATTCTTTAATTTGAGCAACTGTTGAATATACAAATATGTATATTAATAATATTTCTTCTAAATTTTCACGACAACGAGATGCTAAGCCTACGGATACGTTGAAAATTAGGGCTTGCCTGGGCCTTTTGCATTTATGCGGGCTGCACAAATCATCGCATAAAAATGTCAGAAATTTGTGAGCAACTAATGGAACTGGTATTAAAATTTTTCACACCACAATGCTATACAAACTTTTTTTTCTTCTACGTGCATTCGATTTGACAATACTGCTCTTAGACCAGAAAAACTGTGCTATGACAAATTACCTGCAATAAGAGATTGGTTTAAAACATTTATAAGAAATTGCCAGACAGCATACTCTGTTGGTAAATATATTACAGTCGATGAAAAACTGGAGCCTTTCCGAGGACGTTGTGGATTTAGGCGGTATATGCAAAATAAACCGGCTAAATACGGTATAAATTTTTTTGCGTTAGTAGATTCCAGGACCATGTACTCACGGCAGATGGAAATACACTCTGGAAAGCAACTGGATGGTCCATATAAAATTAGCAACAGTCCAGATGAAGTGGTAGAAAGACTTATTCAACCAATGTATAAATCTGGAAGAAATCTAACTGTTAATAATTGTCACACTAATTACTCGTTAGCTAAAGATCCTTTAAAACAAAGAATAACGCTTGTTGTAACCATGCGGAAAAATAAACGGGTGCTTCCATTGCAATTCATAAATCTAAAAGGAGGAGATGTTTTCTTAACAATTTTTGGATTTCAAAAAGATGCGACAATATTATCATATGTTCCTAAAAACGGAAAAACTGTTGTGTTATTTTCAACTCTACATAACGATGATACCATAGATATGGAAACGGGAGACTTGAAGAAACCGGAAATTATATCGTTCTATAATATGACCAAAGGAGCGGTTGATACGGTTGACGAAATGGGTGCTAATTATTCTACAGCCAGAATAACTTGTAGATGGCCAATGACCATTGTTTTTTCCGTTTTGAATGTTGCAGCTATAAATTCAAGAATAGTGCTGTTGTCAACAAAAATTCCACCATTGCCGTACAAAAGTCGATGGCTATTTCTAAAACATCTGGGATTATCACTTGTGAAACCTTTTATTCAACGGCGATCAGAACATATAAGTTTGCCCAAAGATTTGCAAGCTTCATGTTCTAAAATAATGGGAGAATATCCACCTTCGGAAAAGAGACAAAAAACGACCAGATGGTGTTATGAATGCTCAAGAAATAAAGACAAAGGAGCAAACGAAATGCTTCAAGTGCGATGGATTTCTATGTTATGTTACGAATGCAGACTCATAGTATGTCAGAAGTCTGCTAATTAGACTCTTAAACGGATTATTAAGTAAATTTTCAACTCCAATCAGTGGGTACTTTTTCGAAATTTTTAAAATAGTGCGTCATTATTGTTATTACTTTATTATAATTTATTATTAGTATTATTACGATTATTTTTTTTCTACAATTCATCTATAATAGTTCATTCTTATATTAAATAATATTTTTTAGTAAAATAGTACATTAAATATATTTTTACCTATTAATAACCTTTGGGATTGCAAACTACCCCGTGCGCATTCTCGTGTAACTATTTGAGGCGTGCGCGCTCACGGGTTAACCTTTGGGCTATCTCTCTCGTGTTTTTGTTTTTTTTTAAATGGAAATTTTCAGTGCCCCAGGTTCGACAGTTATGCTTGTTAACTTCGCCGGACACATGAAAAGTTGACTCATCGTTGAAATAAAGCCTTGAAAAGAATTCGATAACTGCTCCAATGCCATTACTGTTACATACTGTGCATTTTATGTTCTATGAACGCACAAACACTGTTTGAAACGTGGAAATATTTTAACTATGATGAAAAAACTTTGATTCTTGATACGCAACTTAAAAAAGAGAATTAAATTTCTAGCTATTGTAGTTTCAATGCAAATAAAATTTGAAATTGTATACTTCTTTTATGGACACCCTGTACATATCATTGATATGTGTTGATTTCAAAGAGTTGATGACTGCTGATATTTTAATAGAGTCAAAGGCCTTTTCATAGTCAATAAATGCAACACACAATGGAAGTTCATATTAATGTGTTCTTTCAATTAATTCTCTTAATACTTGAATATGGTCCACTGTACTGAATCCACTTCGAAATCCAGCTTGTTCTCTTGGTTGAGCTGCATCTAATTTTTTCTGCAGGCGATGTGTTAGCACTTTTGTGAAGATTTTATAAATAGCAGGTAACAAGCTAATCAATTTGTCAGTAAATTTTCAAATTCTCTTATCTCCTTTTTTATGCAAAAGATTTACTGTTACAGACATATATTGGTCTGGTATGTTGCCGCTGTTACGACAGTTGGTAAAAAAATTTGCAAGTATATTACGACGTCTTCTACAGCTTCTTCAAAACAAAAGAAAAATTCAAAAGTTTAGGAAATACTCCCTCGTCCAATCCAGCGTCTTCGTTTAATTCACTGTTTCCTTCATACAGCTTTCTGTAGAATTCTTCAACTCTTCTAAGTATTTCTTCCCTATTTCTTGTTACGGTGCCATCCTCTCCTTTTAATGCAATGATGTGTTTCTTCCCAACAGATAAACTTCCTTTAACAACCCTAAGGCTCTTGTTATTTTCAATGGCTTTCCTTACTAGCTCACAGTTGAATTTTCTTATGTCTTCTTTCATGCTTTTGCGCAGAGTTTTACAAAGCTTTACATACTCAATCCTAGAGGTGGTATTTTCTGATTGAAGTAAAATTGTTCACCTTTAGACCTCGTTGTCTTTTTAAGAACTGTTTTGTGTTCTGAGATAATTTGCCATTGTTCTTTTTATGCGTTACTTCACCAATTTCCACAATAGCTTCAATAGTTGTCTTAACAAGGTTTTCGTTTGTTGCTTCTGTGATATCGACTTATTGAAGGATTATTACTGGAAGAACTTATTGAAGAATAAGCCTTCCAATACGGAAAAGTGATCCTCTAATTCCAACTTGAATTCCTCTATATATTTTTTGAGTTCCATTAAATCCACCCTCTTACTTACTTGTTTCCTAATGAGCTTCTGTCTTTCTAATTTAGTATTTAAACATTATACATATATACCGGCATATCATTCCATAGCTTCAATTTTTGCGATTTTAATCATAAACTTATATTGACATGTGAAGTAAATTTGCGCATTCTTCTCACTCCGTCACGTTTTATCTTACTTTATAACTATATTAGGGCTAATTATAAAATTTGCAACAACTACTGAGTCTGAAATGTTTTGAAATTGCCTTTCGATTGGGCAAACCTAACAAAAGGTTTGCCATATAGGAACTCAAACTGATTATTCTGAACTATTTACACGACAATTCGCGTTTCTTGGATTGGCGTTGTTTGCCGAATTAAGCAGATTAAAAATTCACGACAATTGACGCAAAAAGTTTTTTCTTTCTCACCCGAAGAAGCAGGCAGTTTTGCATATTTCCTTTAAGAGTCGACATCAGCGACTCGTTCATCTCACGTTGCAGACTCACGCAAAATGAAAATCTATTTCTCGCACGAAAGGAGAGACTTTTTACATTTCCGTGTTAACGTGAAGCGTCGTTTACGATCCAAATAAGCAGTTGGCAAAAGCTTCATCTACGGAATAAGCCAAGCCGTACTGTTTAGGTCTGATAAATGAAACGTTAATGACTTCAGTTGCTCACGCATGGGACTGACCGTAATTTTGACGGCGAAATTTATGTGTATCTTTGTCCCGTTGCAGCACAAAACTGCCACCAACTGGCAGCTGCTGCGTTTGCTTGTTCCACACAGCACACTCTCTCTCTGATTAATAGGGAGAACAAAGCGAGCATTTAGCATTTTCTTTTCCCCAAACACTACACTTACCTTTTCGTTAGATTATCATTAACTGCAGGTCAACCAAAATTGATTTTTGCGTGCAAAAACGTAAAACTTCATTACAAAATTGATTGCGCACGTCTTCTGCACTTTACGAAGTTAATAACTGATAAGTATAGATTTAAAACAAAAGATATTCTGTGGGAGAAAAAATTGTAATGTTTCAACTGAGGCACACTGAAAGATCTACTAAATTGTGGCAAAGCACTGGAAAAAAAAATGTGTTTTTCACATCACGACATCAATCTTTTCAGGAAAGATTTTGTCATTCACGTGGTCGAGAAAGCAATTCGTAGACATATACGTTCTGAATTATTTCCCCTTTTCCCAGTCAATTTAACTTAATGCATTTCTTTTCATTTATCGCACATTTTTTTTTTCAATTTTTCTTTCGATTTTTCTTAATTATTAGTGGCACACGCGTGTATCATGGCACAATGGTTGAAATTGTCACGTCAGCTTCATTTACTTGGGTTAGCACAGATTGTCTATTGCTCTCCTTGATCATTCAATCAATTCCTTCATCATTCAATCAACAACGAACTTCAATTTTGTTGAAAATACTTCAGAGAAGGAATCTTGAACAATGTGGTTCATTCCACACAGATCAACTTCCTTTTGCTTTTCTTTCTCAACAAAATCAACTCTCAACTGCATGTTTAATCACTTGGAGATTGCGCAAGCTTAATTTTAGCTTTATTTTAGTTTAAAGTAAACCACATCTAAGGCTTTTTATATAAATACTCCTTTCCCCCCTCCTTCCTACTTAAAATATCATTTCTGCCATAATATTAGATTTTTCTTTAATAAGAGAACTTTAGTATAGTTTTTCAAGAATGATTTTCTTTTGTTCTGTTTTACAGCGAGCTGTTTCTTCAGATTCAATTCTGTTTTCATAATTCGTTGCTAATTAAAGTGATCGCCTTCATCAATGGTGGGATCTGTTATTTATTACAATTGTATTTAACCAATAACGGCACTTCCAAGGTTAATCTTGATTGCTTTCCTACGGGAAATTCCTCTCCATCTTATTCTAAATGATAAGTAATTTTGAGATACGGAAGGTTGAAATGAGGCTCTAGACGTAAATTTGAGATTTCAGAAGTTTGAGTTCGGACTTCAGGAGATTAAATGGACACTTCAGAACATTAAGTTGAAACTCTGAATATTAATTTAATAATATTTATATAATAGTAAGTTTTATTTTCAGCAAAATATGCATAGTTTTGAAACTTTGGGAGGTTGAGTTCAGACTCTGAACGTTAATTGGAGACTTCAGAAATTTGAGTTCTGACCGGGAACATTAATTTAAGACTTCTGAAATTTGAGCTAAAATGAAAAAATATAAAATACATGTGAATAACTCATTAAGTAAATGAATAAGTTGTTTCATCTTTTAACAAAACTGCTGCAGTGTTAAGACACATTAACATTAAGTCACATTGTAGAAAGCCTTAAGGCTAATGAGAAAGTCATCAATATGCGTGTATGGAAAAAAGAAAATCGTAAGAAATGTCTGTAAAACCGCATTTGAAAAGTTTTAGACGCCGAACACAATAAGAAGGTATGCCGATGAATTAAATATACGTTGGTTCATACTGTGTATACTTTGTTTTCGACGTTATTAATTAAAACATTAATTAATTATTTTATTATAATTTGGTAGACTTTGCAGCCCTTGTGCTGTATAAAGCTAAACCAGAAAATTGCATTGCCTAAGGTTTGACACAAAGCAGTGTCCTTTGGCAGAACGTACTAACTTTCTGCGCCTAAGATGACATAATCCAAATAAAAACTTATTTGTACAACTAATAATAATAATAATAATTTAACTCGCTTTCTAAGCTATTGTTAACCGGCTTTCGTCAGAATTTTGGTTTTACATATATTAATCTCGCAGTTTCTTATTCTTATATTTTTATTATTATTATTATTATTATTATTATTACTATGTAGGCTTCCACAATAGAAATACTACGGGTTCACTTTGCGGGATTCCCTTATTTTTGCCACTATGAATTCCAAGAAACGCAAACTTAAGTTTAATTTCTAAAATTGGGAATATGCCAAATTATTTCCTTTTATTTCATGTTTTCGATATGTATTGTATAATTATAATTTCACTTATTTTGGCAATGGTATAAAACTGCGTTCCGATTTCTAAAATAATAATCAAGCTTCAATTTACCATTTTTATGAACACATGTGCTACGAAGGTTCGGCGAAAATGGCGTAAAAAATTCTTTTAAATATGTATTTGAATTAATGTATTTTTTGGCGCATATTAATATAAAAAAATATCATTTTAATTAGATGGAACTACTGCATTTCTTCAATACTTTTATCTTCAATAATATATGTTTTAAAATAATATATATAAATATGTATAATATATATAAATTAATATACATAAATATGTTTTTAAACTAATTACTTTTCCAATAATCTTATTAAGTTTTGCTTACAGAACAAAAAAGGGGATGCTCAATAAGAAACCATCAAAATTATGAGGCTAAAATGCCATTAATTTTTTAATATTATTAGCAAGAAATACGCAGCTTCAATTGGGATTTTGTGTATTAATTAATAAGGGAAAATTGGTTTCTGAGTTAAGAATTTTTAAAAATTGGGACAATACTAAGCGTATTTTAAGTAACAGCTATGTAGATTATGTGTGCTAGGAAAATACGTATCAACAGTATGGGACTTAATACATAGAGTATATTGAATTGGACGATGAAAATCTTTCATTCAATTTCCATGCTTTGAGAAATAATGTTTATGTAATAAATTACACATATATTCCCTTTCAAGTTCAATACAAATTTTCGTGATTTATTTCATGATCTATAAAATTAAATTTCCTAACATAGCATTCTTTTAAAAAAGATATGATACTTTACAGTGCTAAAATTACGTTTCTAAAAATCGAAATCAAATCTGTGCAAAAAGATGCCTGTCAGATTTTAATATGAAAGGCCAATAGGTTTGCGTAAAAAAAATACTGCTCCCGGAAACTAAAAATGAATTTTGAGTTTAAAGATCATTTTAACTTTTGATATAAAATTTCAAATTTTTAAAATGTTTATATTTTACATCAAATGTTCATATTTTACATAAATCTAGTTGGAGTAAAACATCAGACTCGATGTCTAATTTAATTTTTCATTTCTTCTTATATCAGCAAAGAAAAAAGCAATAAAAATGAGACAATTTTTAGCTCATTTGTAAAACCGTGTAGCTTTCTTTTATCTGTAAAACTTGTTGTAGGTCACAGAGAAATTAAATAAGCCATACAATTTTTCTCATAGGGTACTCAAATTTGTTATAAAGTAAGTTAATATGAAAAAGTTATTCGATAATGATTAGGAAAGTAACTTTCTATGAAGCTTATAAATGTCCTCATTTAAATGAACTGTGTCCGTAGATTGCATACTTAATAACAACACTGTCGTTTGGAAAACCAAAGCACTGGCAGAAGAAAAAGGTCTGTTTTTCAAGATTCGTTCCCTTTTTTTTTCGTACGCCCTTGTACTGACATCGTTCTGGGAAGCTGCAGCTTATTCTTTCATAGCTCAGATCTTCGCAACTGAAGCTGGATCTTATTCTTTTCACAGCTCAGCCCTTCACAACTGAAACTGAAGCTTATTCTTTTTACTGCTCAACCCTTCACAACTTAAGTTGAAACTTATTCTTTTCACAGCTCAGCTCTTCACAACTGAAACTTATTTTTTAACTGCTCAGTCCTTCACAACTGAAGCCTATTCTTTTCACTGCTCAGCCCTTCACAACTGAAGCTTATTCTTTTTACAGCTCAGCCCTTTACAACTGAAGTTGAAACATTCTTTTCATAGCTCAGCTCTTCACAACTGACTCTGAAGCTTATCCTTTTCACTGCTCAGCCCTTCACAACTGAAGCTTACTCTTTTTACTGCTCATCCCTTCACAACTGAAGCCTATTCTTTTCACTGCTCATCCCTTCACAACTGAAGCCTATTCTTTTCACTGCTCAGCCCTTCACAACTGAAGCTTATTCTTTTCACAGCTCAGCTCTTCACCACAGAAACTGAAGCCTAATCCCTAGTTTCGATCGTATGAGAGCCTCATGAATCTATTTTGTATTGCTTTTGGAGTACACACACACTTTTGCCGGGCCAGCCACTACCGGTCATATTTTTGATTTATCTTGGTTTTTTAAATTGGCTGATAAATCCTGATGCTTCTGGTTTTGTTCCAAATGCCTTAATTTCCTTAATTACAATCCGTACTACCAATGCTAATAATTTCTATAGAAACATTTATTTATGGAGGTGTTTGTTTGCCATGTTACAAGGTCGCTAGCGAATTTGTGTTTTTTTAAATGGACAAATCTTTGCCATTGTTTAATTCCAGTTTATATGCATTAGTACTTCTTTAAGTTTTTTGAGGACAAGCTGTTTTTATATTTGTTTTATAGTATGTGCCTTCGCCTTTGTTATTATATAAATGGGAATATATTCACATTTCACCCTTCATGCACCTCTTTCTGCATTACATCTGTTTAATAGCCCTCAATTTCCAATAACCAATTATTTGTTTACCAAGATGAATTCGATTTTGCTTATTTCTATGTATTCGTGTAACTTTAGGTTGGTTTCATATTTCCTGGTGTGTTTTATTCTTTAAAAATTAAATTCGTAGTACTAAAAAGTTTCTGTCAGTTATGTAAGGTGATCACCAAGTTCACTCCTTTCTCTATATCTGTGTTTTTAAACTGATGTCTCATGTTCGCCCTTGTGACAGATTTTTGTGCCGAAATCCTTCGCCAACGTCACGAAGTTGCCTCCTCTTAGTGCGTAAGTGTTTAATTTTTTCAATTATTTTTCAATTTTCTGGTAAATAACCTGATATTTAGTGATAATTTTTAAAACGTGAGATATTAATATCACCTAGGTTGAACAGCAAGCCCTTTAGTGTAATCAGATATGCTTTAAATTTTTAAAACATTGCCTTTGTCTGTTGATTAAAAAATCGATGCTGGTCTTCCTTCTACATATATATTTATACATAGGGGTTTTCCCCCCCCTCTATAATAAATAAAATATCTACTTTCAAGTATTATCAACACTTCACATTTTCTTCTTGATTCAACAGAGTCCTGTAGTGGTAATGCTTTCATTTAGCATGCTATTAACCGGCATCGGCTCCCAAGGGTTCAAAGAATAAAAAATAAAAATAAACTGCTTACTCGAACATCAAATCTCTGCAGTCCCTCCGTTGGTTCCCTAGGCCTTTGGAGGTTCGTTTTCCTCGGGAAAATATAGGTCCATTGGCTTACAATGAGGTAGATATAATGCATTCTTCTGATCGTGTCTCTGAATTGAGCTCAATTCCACATAACATTGTGAATCGTAGAAAGAGCGTTCGTCTTTCCGTCTACCGAAATTTTCGGGTTGATTGGCTTTGTGGTGGGTGTTTAGATTCCTTGAAAAACTACAGATCCTTGCGGAGCATGACCTTTTGACCTTTGCTGTCCTGGCAACGTATAAACGCAAATAAACGATCATCCTAATTCACCGAGTCTTATATCTTTGAATCTTTTCGAGCTTTTCATCCAACTCTTTAAATCTTGATTTAAATTAAAGCGACCGTCCGTTATACGCAGTGACTGTATTGGCGAAGTTAAGTGAAGTTGGTAAACCGAAGCACATTAACTTGCGGTGTATAGTCGTCAAGAAACCGGTTTTTACCTCATTCAGTAAATAAGAAAGAAATTTATGGTAACCTTGGGTTTTGGTGAATTGGCTTCAGGCAACTGCGCTCAAATCTAGCCACGGCGCCCACTGGATATAGGTAGCCCAGAATAATCAGAAAGGCTAATACGAGCCATTTTGGTGTGATAGTATACAATAAATCTTTGCTGAGAGCTATTTTAATCCGGGGCAATAAATATTATATTTTCTGCATACGTCACAATTAGATCAATCTATTTAATTTTCATGCTGCGTTTTTTGCAAGCATAACTGTATTATATTTATGAATGCCACCACTGAATGCGTAGTTATTTGGTAAGCAAATGTGTTTACCCTTTTCAAGCAATCAAGCTTATTCCTTGGAAGGCCTTAACACCAGAAGCAAAGTCCACCAAATTTAAGACACGCGGGTTAAGATTTCTCGCGAGGTCGAATTTGTAACGTCCAGAATAGAATGAGTGATACGTCATTCTTAATTACCTCTAATAAATTTCCGACACAAAGAGGGTGGATTGCCCAGTGGAGAATTAGCTACTTAAAATGACTCGTGAACGTTGAATATTTGAAACCTTGGGCAATTGGTTAAAGTTTAGTTCTCTATCCTCTCCTGTTAAGACTTTCTAATCTTGTATACATCCTGGAATAAAGCGAATGTTTAATGAGGACTGTCGACCTGAGATTTGGTTGTCAGCGAAGTGAAGCACCGAAGGCTTTTCTGTAATTTCAATGTCTAATGCAATCCCGTAAATTATACGTGAAGTTATTATGTTATTGGAATTTATCAACCTCTTCCCATTTGATTAATTTCTCTCGAATATAATAGAATCTCGGTGGTACAACGGACCCTATTATAACGGATATCGCTTATAACGGACAGTTAAAAGAAAGAAACGAGGAATAATAGGCAGGAGAGACTACTCAGATTAATATTACTGTGAGCGAAATGAAAGGTAATTTAAATTTTTATTCAATATGTTGAACAGTCCTCAAATGGAAATGTGTTTGCATATTATAAGTACATACACACCCCCATCAGGTATCATTTGAAGAAATAAGCTGCAAACAAACCCTGCAGGAATTAACTTATTTTTTAAACCAATGAATGTAAGCAATCAACATGCACCAGGGCCTGCGTGTTCTAAATAGTAATGCAGTGCATACGTACGCATCTTCTTCAATTCCATCCACGCTTCTCCCATCAACATACTTTAAAGGAAGAAAATGTGCCGATGTGTGCTACGTTCAACAAACCTTTAAATGTTTTGTATATTTTCTGTATTTGTACTAACTTTAACCAAAATTATTTTACTCTTCGTGGCATTTTAGGCTATTCCTTTAATCAACTCAATTTTAAATCTTTACCTAATATTGGCTTTATCCCATCGCATCTGATGTTATATCGCTTCATGTTTTCCATTTAACATATTACTTTTAATACATTTTACCTTTTTTAGTTTAAACTTGTTCTCCTTTAAAACCGTATGTACAAGCTCGCCTGGTTTGGTGCAGAATCACTTGCCGTCCTTCCGACTTAAAAATACAAACAATTTTTTTTTTCATTCAACCCATATTGAAGGCTCTTTTTGTATCTGATATATAATAAACACTTTTATAATTAACTACGCACTGTGCTTTCACTGATGTGCACCCGGTTGCATTATATTCCTACAAGAATTATTTGTTATAAACTGGACTTCTTCATTAAAACCTATAACATTTAGCCCCTAAGAGTCCGTTATAATTAGGCTCTACACTATCATCATAGGTAACCCTATCCTAACCCGGGTTCGACTCCAAGTCGTATAGTAGAAAGATTTTTTTTTTTGTGGCGTAGTTTGAGGTTGGCTTTAGTTGTTAGTAGAGTTTCAACATACTCTGAAAACTGAACTTCTTGGCCCTGAATGACCTATTATGTCCTTCCATCGCAAGAACACAAACAATATTCAATATTTCTTATATTTTAACACCATATCGCGTATGCCATTTGCATACCTGGACTAAATTTTCAGTAATGCGCATTATTTTCAGTTTATGAGTTTAAAAGTTTATATAGTAAAACCTGTATATCTCAAAAACCTGTGCAGGGTACTCGAAAAGGATCTTGCTTGTAGTCAAGGTAGGGTGTCGTATATGACGATCTGCATGTTCCTTCATAAGAAAAAATTCAAATAGGACAGATCTGCTGAGCGTAGTGGCCAAGAAATAGGTCCATCTCGACTAGCCTATGGATGCGAGATTGCGAGATGATTTAGTCGATTGTCCCAATTATTTGAACATCTAGAAATATCTCGCCTGTTTTTTAAGCCTGATTCGATACATCGCGTCATCATGCGTCATGCAACTGGTTTTCGATTCATTGGTTTGTTCTTGGAAGCTCAGTGTAAAAAAATCCAAACAATAGACTTTTTAAATAAGGATCACAGCGTTATAATGAAAACACAATAACAATTAATTATGCATTGTTCCTTACGTAAACGAAAATGCAAAGAATCGAGTCAATTCGCTGTCACAGGTTGTGTACAAAGTGGCGGGATAATTTTCAGGATCTGAGAATGGAATAACAGATAAGTCACAACTTGCAGCAATGGCTTGCAAACAGTGGCGGATCGACTGCCGACTCGCGATTGCAATTAAACATCTCGATTGTTAAACTCAAGGACGAATGAATCGTTGACCTAATTGCAGATTTCAGTCGATTGCAATTTTATATTATATGAAAATTGCGATTGTAAGAACATTTCATAATCATCCATCACTAGACCAATCCAGTGTTTTCTATAATACTTTTGCACATCTTTCAGTTCAACCTTTACGCAGCTACTCCGTTTCCTTTCGCAACGCCCATATATCAGATGGATATTCGGAAGCTCCGAATTCGTGTAGAAATGCCTACTGTTAAAAATAAGGGCGGCGCAGTATAGCCCAGATGCTCTTGCGCCATAAAAAAGCCAAACAAACAAACAAATAAGGGGGGGGTGGGAAAAACGACGCTTTACGACATTGAGGGACGTTAGCAACTGACATGGATTTCGCCCTCTACCACCAAAAAGTATTATATACACCATCCCTTTTCTTCATTTGAAGTTTTCAATCTTATGTAGAGAAAAATGCACAGAATAGAGAATTTCCTAAATAATTCTACATTTGCCATTCTTCATCTAAATTTCAACTTTCGCCATCTGTTTCTGTATCACACGCAAGTTGCACTATCTTCCCTTCTGAAGAACTTATCCTTGAATTTTTGCAGAAACTAATGGTGGTTGAGGAGCGTAGATGGTTTAGTAACAATAAACGCTTACTCCGAAAGTTTTTTTTCCGTACAAAGAAGAAAATTTTCGGTGTTTATATATACTGTGCAGTTTGTTAAGATTAACTGAAATGCCAAATGAGGCGCTTGTTATTCTAAACTTTAGACCGTGCAGAGTTCATATCCAAGACAGCCACAATGTGAATTCGCAATGTACTAATGAAGCATGAAAGTTATTCAGAAAATGGATGGAGAAATTCCGCTGCTGCATTTTAAACAGGTAGTTTTCTTGAACCAAACTTTTGTGAGCATATTTGGGATTTTCAAGGAGAATGGAGAATTAAAATACAGCGTTTGACGTTAAAGGAGAAAAAATGACTTAGATAAATTACTTGCTGAAGAAAATTATTTAAAACCATTGAATGTACACAAAGTAAATGAGTGTGCAGACGGTTCGTTTAGAACAAACTTTTTGAATTGTGGTGAATTTTAAAATTCATTTTGAAAACCTGTTTTCTATAAAATATTACGAAGTTTTAAATACACTTTCGTAAACAGAAAATGTTCGCTTTCTCCCTGTCAGATAAAGTGCAATGTCTATAATAGTATGCGAAGTATTTTGCGAAAACTGATATGAGAATACTTAAATAGTTTAGCGGTATTTTAATGTAGTGTTTTGCAATAAATGAATCGAAACACAAAATTTAAAATGATCTATTGTATCTAAAAACTAAATACTTTAAAAATAATCACGGAAAAGTGTTTTTGATTGTCTGAACAGCATATTCTTGGAACGCATTTAACGTGCAGTTGATTTCATGAACTTTGATGAGATAAATTTCCAAACGGACTATATGTATTTTATTAAATCCTAAAGTATGATTCTATTCTTGCAAATGTCAAGTAGGCGTATATTGTTAGCTTATCAAAAGATAACACATAGAAATTTACACATAGAGATTTTTACAAAAAATCTGGTTAATGCAAGTCTTTCAATTGCTTCGCTAAATGACACATTTCTGCCTTCTGAGACATTTCAGAATAATCGGCGATATATTAAACTCAAGAAACAAGATATTTTAAAGCAATAAATTTGCATACAAACATGCATATCTGTCAGCAGGAAAAGAGGCTGATGCTTCCTAAGAAAACCTATTTGCATTTTTAGCTTGTAAAATATATCTTCCTCCTCCGCTCTTAACTCTTGAAATCTAGCTCCTCGAATTTTAAGCATCACACAATCTTTGCATATGCTGAGCAAAATATCAAAGGCCAGACATATTACGTATATTCGAAACGACGTAATTACATAAGTGGCAGTGAAATCATAATCACTTTAATATCAAATATCTTTTAATAAAAATACTCTTCGTGCTTGGAGAAATCTAATTTTTGAAAACTTACCTTTCTATAGATTCAAAACGAATTAAAAAAATAGGTCATCTAAAGCAAGTAGACCCAAATTCCAATGGTTTACATCGAAGGGAAAATATTCGTATTCAAACGATATTTATCATTATTCTAATTATTATAATGTGCTATTTTATTTTTCACCGTTTGTGTACACAAATATTACACAAAAGTTTACGAAAATTACTTAGTAATGCGTGAAAATAACAACACAAAACACTTAACACCAGGCTCTTCCAGAGAAAATGCGCGGCGTGGGGCAAGTGATATTTTAGTGGACCCTTCAAAATTTACATACATAAATACACATCTAACCTATATTGTTTGTTTGTTTGTTTTTTGGTTTTACGGCTCAAAGACTACAGTGGTCATGCTGCGCCGGGACCTACTGTTTTCCGAGGAATCCGAACCTCTTAAGGCCTAGGGAACCAAACCCCGGACTACAGTGAGCAGTGCGATCTTTATGAGATCTCTGAGTAAGCGTTCTTTTTGCACTGCTGGGAGTCGAACCCGGATTAGCCGCGCAATAGGAGAACGCGTTACCACACTGCGCCACCGCAGGGCCTAACCTATATTGAGTTACCAAATTGAGACCCCTAATATTGCGAGGCCCATGGTAGCAGCCCGTCCTATCCCCCCCTGTGATAGGCCCTGTCTAACGTCATATATCAATAACAACCTATCATTTTTACCATAAATTCTATATTATGGATATGCGCATTTTGTCATTAGTTTAATTTAGCGAGATGATGATTAAAGTAGTGTTACATGTGTAAACAAGTATAAGTGCTCCTCCAAAAATCCGGAAGTTTAACGATCATTTTTTAATCCACTACTTTATCTATTAATCCATTATCTCCGCAGCAGTAGTGGCTTAATATTTTTTTGAATAACCCACTATTATTAATATACTTAAAATTCTCTAGCGAGTTGTTCTAGTCATCTGCATCTTTATACTCTGTTATATTTCTACAAAATTCAGTTTTCATCTTTGGTAATTTCAAATTTGATGCAGTCCGTAATTTTTTATCTATTATTACTATAATTTATACTTATTGATTCCATCAGCTTAAGTGTTTTTTATCCTTCCATACAATAATTTTAGTATACAATTTTTATTAATATAATCTAGAAACAATATTTCATATTGTGCGAATAATTCTTCAAATTATGTATATATCTTCTATTAATTTTTATAATGAATCTTTTTTGCAAAAATTTCAACGTTTTCAAGTTTCCCTTACTTGATTTCTCGCACATAATGTTGCAGTATGATAAATTACTATATATGAATGAATAGCACATAAATCGGTTAGAATTTTCTAGGAACACCACCAGACAATATTTTTATTAACACAATTCCCTTACTTACATTTTTGCTGACTTTATATGTTTGTTCCAATTTAGATCTTCAGTCAGTGTAAAACTTAAAAGTACAATATCTTTAATATTACTGCGTACAGAAATGATTGACACAAATGCAGTCACAGGGTGGAAACTATTTTATTCACAACAAATGAATATTACATTAGTTAGATTTACTCCCCATCTAAGTCTATGCACTTCTGCCATTCGACTGGGAGTTTCTGGATGGCTGTGGTGAACCAACCCATAGGTGTGTTGGTGCACCATCTATGGACAATAGCCTGCAATTTGCCATTACATTGCAGTCGTTCACTGTTAAACTTCACTGACCAATGGAACACAGTTCGCCTTGATGGTACTTTGTTTCCGCACACTGACACCATACGACACCAACGATGGATATTGTCTCGTGAAACCTCCTCTTTCCACAAAACCATGCTGCCCACCGCTGTCCGTAATAATTATTTTCCATCTTTGCTGTCTATGCTTGCACTGATGGCGATTGGAAGAATAACCGTTTTCCTTAATCATTCAAGATCTGTTAGCACCATTTGTGCATTTCACGTAGCACACGACACCTGTTGTCTATTTCTTGGCGTTTCCCTGTCTTGCGGAGTTTGTTTACGACGTAAGAGCAGGACCTGATCACCGCAAATGGGTCCAAAGCACTGGCTTTGGGACTAGATTCTGTTCTGCACATGTGCGTGGACCACGCACATGCGCAGAAGGATTGTTCACCGTGCAGTTCTCACTCCCGCTAAAGTCTAGTCCCAAAGCCTAGGCTTTGGACGCCTTTGAGGTGATCAGGCCCTGCGTTAGAGGGCTTGTGTCACTCATTTCTGTACGTAGAAATAATTTGAATGTCTTAGCCATTTAGATATACTTTATCTGTTTGATTCAATTTATATATTTTTTTCACTTTTAGTCTCAAAAATTAATGACTTGATTGCATTTATTGAGTGCATTTAAATCATCTTTCATATCTTTTAACCTCTTCTCGCCTCTTATTTATAATATCTATTATATTTTTGCCCTAGAGAAAAACATCGGTATCATTTTGAACTTCTCTTTCAAAGAACAAATGCCTTCAATTAAAAGCAAAAATGGACAGATACAAAATACCTTGCTAATTTGCGTTTGTTTAATGCGGAATCTTCGGAAATCTCATCTCATCAGAACCCTAGCGAGGTCAAGGGTATAGGTGGCTGAGCCACCATGGAAATGTAGTCAGCCCCCACCTGGAAAATATTTTTCTAAATATAAAATATTGTAGAATTTAATTTTAAATTTTTGGATTTGTATAAAATTGTACATGAAAATGGAAATTGTTCTTAACGTTAAAAATGTGTTCAGAATATCCTTTTACCGCATCTCTCGTGTATATAATTTTTTTACAAGGGTTTGAGTCTTTTCATGCTTTGCTATAAGGGTAGGGGAAATTATAGAGAGGTATACTAAAATTTATAAGTTTTCAATGCAAAATTTACATTAAGAAATTTATTTAGTATTATTAAATATATTAATGAAATATATCAAAACATTTACGAATTTTAAGCCCCCTGTAGCTTATTAATTTCCTTGTAACTTTCAGAACTCCCACTGTAAAAAGCTTCTAGCTACGAGCCTGCATATCCCCACCTACTTTTTGCTCTTATTCTGTAAAAAGCAACTTTTGCTAGAATAATGCTTTACAATGTGAAGTTATGTCAAGTTTATAGAATACAGGTTTTGTCAAAACGTTCGCAGATGGAATTGGACTGATTTTGATCGGACTATAATAAACAAACTCGTCCAGTATTTCGATCAACGAACGTCTGGTCACCATAAGAGTATAGGAAACGTAATGTTTCCACTAAGCTGAAAATTATATATTCACCGGCACAGGTCTTTGTTGTGCACTGTTTAAAATACCCAGATTGCCTAAACTGAGCTTTTAAAGATAGCTTATAATATGAATCTTGAACAACTGTAGTGGTTCTGTAGTGATGTAGTGGTGATGCTGTAGTGGTTCTGTAGTGATGTAGTGGTGATGCTGTAGTGCTTCTGTCCCAGGTTTGACCCCCCAACTGTGTCCCCCGCTCCCCAGAAAACGCATATAGTTTAGGGATTGGGTCCCTGGACCTTAATAGGTTTGGATTCCCGGAAGACTGCAGGTTCCCAAGCAATATGAACTTCACTATCCTTGCGCCTTAAAACTCGCAAACAAAATCAATTGACTAACCCAAAAATGTTTCTGGACGCAGTTTTGAAGACTTTTGTTTTATACGAATTCGAAAACATGAGAGTAGGCAGGGGTTAAAGGAAATTTGCGTATTTGGCTTTCAAGAATGAGCTGTGACTCATTTGATGTAGTATCGATTACGCAATGAAACTTTCGCATCACGGTACGTTGATACCCGCACCCTGCCATTATGGAGTGGTGACGTGTCCGCCTACATCGCCGTTGAACCGGGTTCGACTCCCAACAGTTCTAAAAATAGAATGTTTACAGACTAGCTAATCTTTATAATCCGCGGACTGGTTTTATTGGAAGAATGTGGATTTGCTTCCATATGGTGGCGTAGTGGGTAGGTAGGTGTCCGTCCATTGTGGTATTACCCAGAGCTGGATCCAGCAAAATTTTAGGGTGTTTAAAATGCAGTAGGACCTACATTACTATAATATAATGAGCACGTATTCAGCGAGTGTTTGGATATAGCGAGGAAAATATCAGTTTTATTTGGTATGATGACTACGCTTACTAAAATTTAAGCGCTTTTAATGAAGTCTTTTTTTGACCCGAGATTTGAAGAGCAATTTAAAAAAAAAAGATAAGAAAGCAAGTATTTTTTAAAAAAAAACTTCGTTATATGCAGTTTCTCGTTATAACCGATTTCTATCGCATTTTCATTTATTTGGGGGGGCTGGAGATTTCCCTAATCCCCTCCTGTGAATCGGACCGCTAATGGTTTCGGTAAATGTGAGGCTTTCTTCCCCCAGCGTAGTTCAGAGTTCAATTTTCTTAGAATCAACGTTGCGGATACCTCGAAAAATTGTTTGTTCCAGTGTAACATGCCCTTTGTTGTCCTTTCCCTAATAAAACGCAAACAAACGAACATTAATGCCCAACCAATTTTACTGGGCTCAGATGAAAATTTACAGGACATTATGGTACCGACCAAATCATTTAGAAAATACTAACTCACAGAACCGACGAGGGGAGGACAGCAGGAGCTAAATCTTGGGGGGCGGCCTTGGCTTAAGCCGCCTCTGAAAACCCATTGAATCCGTATATATCGTAGGTAGCAAATTTACACACCTATACCTACTAATGTGTGTCTTGCCTGGATTTGCGTGTTTTCGTTTTATATTGTGAACGAGAAACGAATAAAGTTTTATTCTTTGTCAACCGCATGATGCACGAAATGTTAAAGGTATCGATCTGACAAATTTTTGTTTTAGTTTTTTTGTTAGAATAACCCGATCTTGTGCTTTTGAGGAAATATTGATTTAGGCACATGGAACTCCTCTTTCAAACATAGTAAAGGTCAAAACAGACTTCTACATAGCCAGATGTATCACGCATGCACATAATCGGGAATTAGACGTGTTTATGTCCCAGAAACTGACATAGGGGAGGAAAAATTGATCATTTTAGGGCTGATAAGCATTTCCTCATAAATTAAAAGATCACTCGCATGCTTTTATTTATTTTAGTAGCTTATTAGTTTAGGATGGTGCATATAATAGAATACATCCGGCTTTCCGAAGCCTTGCCTTAGTTGCTATAAGCAATATTGGAGAAAAAAGGTTTTATATCCGTCAAATATTTAAGCCTATGTGCATTGTTAACGTATATTTAAGTACTTACATAAATTTAAATTAAGGTGATTTTGCCCACATATGCGTTTTTTCACGGAAAAATAAGTAATCCAACCACTAAGAAATATAAGCGGTTGGATTGCTTATTTTTTTTGTCTTCTTTTGGACCCGAATAATATAAATAATGTAAGTACGGCAGTCTTTTAACTTCGTCGAGTGTCAGAGTTATCAAAATAGCTGTTAAGCAAACATATTTATATGTGTACAAAAATTGCGCTTAATAATTAAATACATTTAATCTTTTAATTGTGAATTTAATTAAATATTTAAATAAATATAACAAATGTGTGCACAGATTGAATAAGGTTTATATCATATGGCAAACGCTTTACGATAT
>QLNU02015359.1:5452964-5469419 GCA_006491805.2 Dysdera silvatica | reverse complement strand
TTCTTGTGTTAAATATAAAATTATATATTAATTATATATCTTACATTAATTACATATATTAAGGTATATTATAGATGTAAATTTAAGAATCATTAGTAGAATATCGGAGTGGGTGTAGCCATGTTGATATATCAATGCGTTGGCAATATTTGCTATGAAATTCCTTACAAAAATAACCGCAACTAAAAATACTTGCAGCGACACCCTGAAAACTTGTTTGCGATCCCTAAGTTGGGAATCAGACTATATCGGGACCAGATATCCTGAGTTTAGTTATTTCATCGGCAGATACTAAATTTTCTTGCACCTAGACACTAAGGAGGCATTTCCGTTTAGAATAAGGAAGGAAAAGATGATTAGAACAGAGAATTCGTCAGGTGCCATACATACATACATAACAATATGTATATCGAAATACTTATCGGTATATAATGTGATCTCTCCAGAACTATGCAGAAGTAACATATTTGCCAAAACACGCCGTTAAAACCCCTTTGTCTCCAAAATTTTAATTTTCACGCCACATGGTCACGTACATCGGTAGTCAGCAAACTAGATGAGGAAGAATAGATTAAAATCACCCGTTCATCCTTTTAAATTTTGTTATTATTATATTCATGAATCGCGTTTGTGTGGTTGTTTGTCTTAAGATTGGAGCATAGTAAGAAACAAATATGAAAATCTTTGCCCAAAATATTCAACGCATGTCTACTTTGAATAATAATAATAAAAGATTAATTCTTAACAAGTCATTTGGTTTACCAGTTTCAGTTAAACGTTGTTTTATATAACTGTTGATAAATTGTTTTCAATTATAAAAGAATCTTTTTTAAAGTGTTGTTTCTTTCACAATCTCAAATAATTTATATCTAGATCAGATGGCAGTTCGTATTAAAATTTAATATTAGAAAAAAAAATTATGGTCCATGCCAATTATAATAAAATTTTTAAATCATTGAACATAGCACCGGTGAAGAGAGTGAGAATAGAAGTAAAAAGTTATTCAAAATGTGATACAGGGTATAAAGAGAATGTAAATGCAGATGAAACCAAAATAACGGTTTTTGCAAATAAAAATAAATACCTGATACAATTTAACGGAAGCGTTGAAATAAAAGAAAAAAAAATGTAAATTGTGAAGAAAAATAAAATTACAAATACGCTTTGCAGGTATAAGCACGTCAATAGTAGATGTGTGGAAGGAAGCGAGCAAATTGGAATATTAAAAAGATGAAGAAATCTTATTCCAAAGAAACAAAAAATTGATTTATATGGTTCATTGATCCCTGAGTAATTTGGCCTACTGTAACGGTATATTAGGAAACATGGGAAAATACATTTCAATATGATGGAAAAGATTCAAAATGTATATTTGAGACTAGACTGTATATTTGAGACTAGACTGGATGGACATGAATATTGCATATCTTCGGCAGAGAAATATAATATCTTAGCGGTATCCTAAATACATAAGCAGAGGCGGCCTAAGAGTTTGCGAGGGGTGTATTGCGCGAGCTCCTGTACCGTGGGACTCGTCTATAACGAGGATCTTTATACCAAAGAAAATGTCCGCTATACCCGTTTTTGAATGTAAAATTTCGAAGTTTGAAAACAAAATCTGTATAGATAACCCACAGGCATGCAACGTGTATATGATAATGCTCAGCAAGGTAATTGGTTTTACCTGAACTTAAAAAAAATGAACAATGTATTATATTACAACTGAAATTCCAATACAATGAGCTAAGTGAAAAATGCGATATAAAAGAAGTTTTTTATTTAAATAATAACGTTTCGGGAGCTACATGCTCCCTTTATCAAGTAAGAGAGGCTGAAGAAAGGGAACGTCGAGAAATAGTCAAAAAGAACGCACAATATAAAACAAAAAATAATAAAATGTTAATTTTTATGTCGCGTGGAAATAAATTTATGGACGAAATTAAAAATGGAGGGGCAATTGATGGTGGACGTGAGGAGAATTATCTTTAAGAACGTTTATTTGTAAAAATTCCGTTAGGCTCTGGAAGTGTGTTTGATTGGTCGATAGCATGGTGGCCGATCTTATGGTCTTCGAGGGATTCCAAAAAGAGTCTGCTGCATTGGTTTTTGACGCCTTGATGCAAGATCTCTGGGGGATTCCAATCAGGTTCGTGGTTTTCTTGATGCGTGTGCTCAGCGACTTGATTTGAAATATCCCCTTTGGAAACGTCACTTAAACGTTCTTTTTTACGTTGTTCCAAAAGTCTGCAGGTTTGACCAATGTACGCTTTGTTGTAATTATTGCAAGGGATTTTATAAGCCGTACTGCAAGTTTGAATAAATGAGATAAGATCTTTGACTTTAGAGAAACGGTGCGAAGGTATGTAGATTTTTGTAGAAAGTTCTACCTTCACACGATGTAGGATCTTGTCACTCTTTTCAGAAATGCCTCCTATGAAAGGGATAAAAATAGTAGAAACTCTCTGGAAATAAAAATTAACAGCATTTTATTACTTTATATCTTTATTTCCGTAATAATTTAGTTAAATTACGTGTGTGTTTTTCTATTTATTAACAGTCCCTTTTTTCAACCTTCCGTACTTGATAAAGGGAAGAGATAACTTCCGCAAAGTTATTCTTATTTGCTTTTACGAAAGCTTTCACAGCGTCCTATAGTATTTTTACTATTTTCGGCACTTCGCGGGATATTCCGCAGTGCTAATTGTATTGAGCTTGACGTTTCAATGCAACCTGTGTGTATCATCGTCATCATCAGAAATAAAAGTTTTAAAATAAAAAGTAAAAACTAAAACAAACTGACCAGTGTGCCTCTGCGAACAGACGTCTCACCTGGTTGCTCGGTTATAAAAGTAATTAATAAAAATTACTTCTATTACCGAGCAGCCAGATGAGAAATCAGTTCGCAGGGGGACCGTGTTTTTTTTAGTTTTTAGTTTTTACTTTTTTATTTTAAAACTTTTACTTCTGATGAGGATGCGCACAGGTTGCATTGAAACATCAAGCTCAATAGAATTAACACGGCGGAATAACCCGCGAAATGCCGAAAATAGTAAAAATTATTATTATTTATTTTCATAAAAAACTGTTCCAGTGACAAAAAACTTACGTCTTTATGGAATTCCCTAGTAAATCTGTATTTAGTTTCAATAAAAGGAATGACATTGATAATCATTCAAAATATAAGTTTTATTTGAAGATGTTCTAAACGTGGTCAATAGTTATTTGCTTCGTTTTGCTGTATCTATCTTAATTAAAATTTAGTCTTAAGATATGGTTAGCGGATTAAGTATATGTACCTCATGTGTTGTAATGTTTCAAAAGAAGCATTTATTGCCATCTTCCTCCGTATTTTGAAAGAAAAGTGAGTTCTCAAAAACTCTCCGGTTTTGAATTCTGAATAACTTATTTCATCACATTCACTTTAATAAAAATATTCCTTCAATCACTGATTTTTATATTTAAAATTTTTTGCATTTTTTTTTGAAAAGCATAGCACTTTTTTTCACTTGTTAACTGCGGGCGGAGTCCGTGAAAATTTTGTTCAAGAAAAACAATTAAAATATAGTGAACTTAATTATTATACCAAACAAAATTTATATTACCCCTCCCCCATTATATCCGGAAATTCCCTGAATGTGGAATCACTGTAAGTTGGCTTTACTGTATTTAAAATCTTTTCCAAATGTTTCGGATTGTGGGGAGGAGCTGCAAATTTTTAGAAGAAAATGGAATATATAATTAAATACTTACCTTGATCATATATTTTATACACAATCAATTAATCCAGTGTCTATAAGTGATTACACTAATACATAATTTGAAAAATGACTCACTTTTGCAGACTTACTTAGTTTCATTAAACTAATAAATCTATGCCTAAACAAATAATGAAATTATGACATTTTCGTGAGTCTAACTTTACTTATAATTACAATATTTATATTGTTGTAATTTATGTATTTGTAAATATTTATATTGCTTTCCTACTTTTTACGCCTACAGCGGATTGATAATCTTAGAGGGGATCGATAGCCTAATGAAACCTCCAAATAAAATGCGCATGTACAGAGATCTTAATCATGCGATCAGTAATATATCAATGTTTTATTATTAATAACTCTTCTATTATTAACATCTTTTTATGTTTATACACGACTTTTATGAATACGCTGCAGTTATTTCGAAATTCAGAAAAAAAGCAATTTTATCCAAACGTGGTAACTACTAAGATTCGCTTTAGTGACAGTATAGAAACTGCTCCAGAGAAAATTGTTTCAAACATATGTCAACCTTATTTGCAGTTTCTTGTCCCTTTCCGCATTAACCTACAGGCTCCCTTCTCCTTATTCGCACATTTCTCCATAAATTAAACTTAATTTCTTTTTGTAGGGACATAACATCTTGCAGTCAGTCCTTACCTTTTTTTAAACATACAAAAAAAAATTACACTATTTAAAACTCTTTCTGGTAAGGTTATTTTCATTATTTCTTAATGGGGGAAAATGTTTGAATGTTCTTATATTTTTTGAAAGTTCAGACAACTTAATACAACGAATAAAGTAATGTGCGAGACCTGAGATGGTGGGAGGCCTTTGGAGTCACGTGATACGCTTTACCCTGAAGCCGCCTCTGTATGTAAGTATTAAACATGGATTTTAATGATAAAAAAATTAGAATAAACACATTGAAATATTTGAAACTCATAGAAATAAGAACAAATTAGGATTAGTAAAAAGGTTCCAATATATCTACCAGAGATAAACACAAGAAATGAGTAATACTTTAAAGTGCGTATGGAATAGGTAATAAGCATAAATGTATGTAGAATAAACTACATTATGACATGAAAACAATAAACTGTTTAAACACATTTTTAAGAGAAAACTACGGAAATGGTTATTTTGGGGAAATAAGGAGGAGTGCAACGTATAGTGCAAAAAAAAATAAGTGAAATATACAGATGTGTGTTCTGCAGTCTAGAATTTTTACTTTACATTAAAATATATTTACTACGGACCTGCTTTCTCTCCTAAATTTTGCATACTGATATTTATGGTGATAGAAACTTATGGGGAAAAATGATTGTAAACTGAATATGATTCGTATTTGTCTAAGATAGGTAGAGGGATGGGCGGAGACAACATTGATTAGAGGACATAAATGGTGGAATACATTACTTGAAGAACTACAGAAACTGAATAACTTGAAGCTGTTTAAGAAGGCAGGCAGAAAGTGGTTGAGAGAAAAGGTGGTGAAAAATAAGGAACTTGAGTTATCTCTGGAAATGAGTAAGGTCTAAAATTTGTTATGCCATTGGCATTTACTTGAGACCCTCTAAACCCAGAGAACTGGATGTAAGATTTAAACTAATAGAAGCTTTAAAAATATATGTCTGAAAAATTTATATATGTGTAAAATAATCCGGTGTCACTAAATAAAGTTTAAATAAATATACAAAAAATAAATATCAAGAATTATAATTTATATAAACCGCACCCTACGCAGATTAAATTCAACAACAATATTAATCAGTTTATTGGCTGGAAGATACAAACTATTGGAACTTTTCAAAATATATATCAGAAAAATTTATATATGTGCAAAATAATCTGGTTTGACTAAATAAAGTTTAAATAAACATACAAAAATAAATATTACTAATCATATTTTATATAAATCGAACACTACGCAGATTAAATCAAACAACAATGTCAATCAACGTTTATTGGCGTAGTGATACCAACGCCGATGGTATGGCGTGATTAGATGGTGAAACGTTCGAAAGAAAATAAATATTTCTGCCTTCGGTGGGACCTGAACCCACGACCTTCCACTTGCCGGGCTTATAATAATAATAGTAAATATTGTTGTTTAAGAATCATAATGCGAATCAGTGAATCTGAACTGTATGTAAAAAACAATATTATTATTATTATTATTAATATCAATTTAATAAAAATATTTTATTGTTAGATTGTGTAATCTTTTATTTTAATATTATGTAGGTAATATATATACAATGCAAATAATATATGTACACTGGAAGGTAAAGAAAATATAGCATATTATTATTATTCCGCCTGTAAAGATCTTTTGAATACAGTTAACACAAGATTGAAATTTCTTCATTAATTACTGGCAAGACATCCTTAATAGATTCGAGTGGGGGCACTTTAAATTTATTAACGAATTCGGCGTAAATTTCTTAGTTATTTTACACTTTTATACGTAAGAGATAACCACAAACTGAATGAACAACCTTTTTTTTTAAGCTCAATAAATGACACATGTGAAACCATAACTTGCATCGCAATTTACAAATTTGTTTCAGTAATATATTGGAATTATGCGAGAGTTCAGAAATTATTAGAAATTCCCTCAATTGCGAGTTCTTTTATTGTGTATCCGCCACTAAACAAATGACCGTGTCATTTTTAATATACAAACAACAATTTTAACTGCACATAAATTTGCGGAAGTATTTTCATGATTTACAAACTCGTAAAAGCTGTCTTCAAAGGTATTCGACATAAAAATGAATTATTTTAGAAAAAGACAAAATAATTCATTTTCAGGGCAATGCTGATTTTTATTTTTACATAGCAGTCAGTGGCCATATTTTGAACTGAAGTTGATGTTCTAACTAATTACATAAAATTTGCGTTTAGCAAAAATTTATTAAACTATTAACATCCTTTGATTATATGCAATTTTTGCTTCTTTTATTGTAATCGTTAAATTTTTCCATCAATGAAAACCAATTTTCTTCGTGTTTGGCTTAACACGTTGTAGGATATTGGTAATACTATAATTAATTACAAAAAACGACTGTTTATTACACAGATATGTTTTTTTTAAATTATATATTTTGAACGTTACATATTGACGCCTCATTTCAACAACTGATTTTGCCGTTCCTGAATTACATAAATTTGTCATGTGATGCATTTTGATATATAATTTTAGTTTGTTTAACTGGCCAGTAAAATGATAAGGGTATTTCAACTTATAACACAATAACAAACTATAAAAAATATTTCAGATTGTTAGCTTAACATTTCATAGCCAATCTATTTTACACCAGTGAATGGAACTTCATAATAAAATAATACTTAAAATTGTGGTATCTGATGAGTGAAATATTAGGTGCGCTCTTTCTATCTCGTTTATATGTGCCAGTGAATATTGAGTTGTCAACTACTACGATATATTTAATTATTAGTATTCAATCGATGAGTTGCCATTACCTCCATCAATGAATATCAAATTAACGCTTCCTGTGAGCAGCCTATCTAGCTTAATCTTCTTCATACTAAACTCCATTTAATTTGAAGTAATTCCGCTTACAAACTTAAGGATAATTATTATTGTATTTAACTTGTGCAAATATTTCTTTTATTTCTTAGGGACAGAAGTGTGTTAATATTTAACTTAGTTAGTACTTAGATAAACGCTATTCAAAATAATTGGACATAGAACTACACATATTTGTTAAGCGAGGTGTCGGCTTTTTTATAGACGCAAAATAAATAAATAAATAAATAAATAAATAAATAAATAATGACGAAGTGCCACAGTGGTATAAGCAGGCGCCTTCTGTTCAGAAGGTGGCGAAGGTTTGACTTCCGACACGGACAAAAAAAATGAAAGAGCTGAAAAACATACTCAACACAAAACACAATGTTATATGTCTAGTCAACTCGAAAATTTCAAAAATCTCAAAAAAAGGTAAACAAATAAGCAACAATGCACTTCTGGCTCCATATAGTGATCGGAAAAAGCACTAATAACCAATGAAAATACCACTGGGCCACTAAAAACCTGATATGTAGAAAGCTGACGCCACAACAGCATCCGGAATGTCGTTGGAATGCAACCCGGTACCACGGGGGCGTGAAATATGCTATCTGATGATGGTAGGATATATGATGATATGAACCATAATCAAAATATGAATGGAGCATCGGTTGTCACGCTCTTGAATCAGAACCGCGTTCGAGCTTTAAGCAGAGGGGCCAGTTCGAAAAATATGCAACAGTCTCTCCTTGGAGGTGTCGGCGGTTGTAGCGGCGCCTCCAACTGTACGGCTACTAGAACCAACACAGCCCAAAGTGCTTTGCAGCCTAATATAGGTGCAACCACCAGGGCTGAAAGACCACGCCAGCGCATGTCATGGACAATAGATATGAACACCTACATCATGCGCACCTACTATACGATTACAAAGCTGGAAACAGACATGACAAATTACAGACCCACACTTCACGCCAAATTCGCACAACAGTACCCACACCTGGACATCAGTATAGAAAGGATAACAACCCAACGCAGGAACATAATAACCAGAAACCTCTTAGCTGAGCCCCTACTATAAAAGTTAACAGATGAAGTCGCCAATAATCTAGCAAACACTCCAACCAGTGTGGCCAACCCTGAAGCACCAGCTAACAGCGCAAGAGAACCGCTCCAACCGAGCATAGAAGAAGAAGAGAGGAGGGACGTGGAGAAAATGGAAGAAGGTTTCCAATGTGCCCTGGCGGAATATGAAGGCTCGGATGCCACAACAAGGCCAAGAATACCACGCCAACCGGCATCTTGGAAACTCTGCAAAGCAACCAAGATCCTCAATGAACATACCCTGCCACTACACCTACAGAACCACAACTCCCTACAGGAAATACACACCGCCATATACTGTGCAACTGTAGCGGCATCACGCGCCAATGGGTGCGAAGTAAGGAACGAAGGCCGAAGTAACAGAGGAAACAAAGCCCAACCACCATGGCAAGTGAGACTGCAAAAAAGAATAGAAGAGCTCCGCAGCAGCATAGGGCGAATAACCCAGTACGCGTAGGGAAATAGGGGTAAGAAATTAGTGAGGAAAGTGAAGATGGCCCTTAAGAGAAATAGGATTCATACAAGACACGAAGAGCCCAATAAACACATCAGCGAATATCTGGATACCCTCAAACAAAAACTGGGTGTATACGCCAGAAGACTCCGAAGATACAAAGACTATACCAACAAAAAACAACAGAACATGCAATTCCAAACAAACCAGAAGGCCTTCTACAGGAAGCTTCGAGAGACATCAGCGAGCCAAGACAAATACGAATCCCCACAGCCAGCAGAAATAGAGACATCCAGACAAAATACTTACAGGGTGCATCTCTGAAAAAATAAGCCGGCACAGCGAAAGCAACAACTTAATGACGGAAGAACAAAAGGGATGCCAGAAAGGGACTCTGGGATGTAAAGAGCAGCTTACCATCGACTCAGTTATCCTGGAACAAGCAAGAAAACAAAAGCGAAAACTCAACACCGCATACATAGACTACAAGAAGGCTTTCGACTCTGTTCCGCACTCGTGGCTCCTTGAAATACTCAGCATATACAAAGTGCATCCCTCAATCATCCGATTCCTACAGAGCAGCATGAAACAATGGAGAACCCGGTTACAGCTAAACACGCCAGACAGTAAAATAGAAACGGCCGAGATCCCCATCCGGCGCGGAATCTTTCAAGGAGACGCACTAAGCCCCCAGTGGTTCTGCTTGGCGTTAAACCCCTTGTCAAGGATGCTGAACACAAGTAAATACGGATACATGCTGAAGAAAGACAAGAGAAACCTACATAAAGTCTCCCACCTCATGTACGTAGATGACATCAAGCTATACGCGCCAACCATCACCCAACTCCGACAACTCATCAGTATAACAGAGACATTCTCCAAGGACATAGGAATGGAATTCGGCCTCGATAAGTGCAAAATACAGAAGAATAGCAAAGAAGATTTACCAGGCATCGAACTCGAAGACGGGAGACTACTGAAGACCTTGGACGAGGGCGAAACCTACAAATACCTAGGGATAATGCAAAAACGGCAGCAGGAGCACAAGAAAGTCAAGGTCCAGCTCACGCAAGCATTCCAAGAAAGACTTAGAAGCATTGTGAAGACGAAACTGAGCGGGAAGAACACCACGCAAGCAATTAACGCATATGCGGTACCAGTGCTCACCTACTCCTTCGGGATCATCAAATGGTCCAACACTGAACTAGAACAACTCCAGCGGAAAATGAGAACCATCCAGAGAAGAGCCGGACAACTACACCCTGCAACGGCAATTGAACGGCAAACACTACCCCGGGAAGAAGGAGGACGCGGACAAGCGGACCTCAAAGACTTACATGACAAGCAGATCCAGAGCATGAGGCAATACTTCCAGTTGAAGAGTCCCCGATCGCCACTCATCCAAGCCATAATACAAGCAGATGCAAATTACACGCCACTAAACCTGTGTAGTACCGAAGAGCGTGTCCTGGAAACAGCCAACGAACAGAAACTAAGAACTTGGGCCGGAAAACCATTACATGGCAGGCACTACAATGACCTACAACAACCACACGTTGACAAAAAGGCATCAAATTCTTGGCTGGCCAAAGGCACTCTCCAGCCAGAGACAGAAGGATTCATGCTAGCCATCCAAGACCAAGTGATCGCAACAAGGAACAATCAGAAATTCATCCAGAGAAAAGACATAGAAAGCGACAAATGCAGACACTGTCATGCGGCATCGGAGACAATCCAACACGTGATGGCAGGATGCAAGATCCTTGCGCAGTCAGACTACAAACATAGACACGATCAAGTAGCGAAAATAGTCCACCAGAAATTGGCAGCGAATGCTGGCTTTCTGACAGAAAAATGCCCGTACTACAAATATGAGCCAGAGACCGTGCATGAGAACGAAACACACAAGCTTTACTGGGATAGAGCAATCATAACAGACAAGACAGTCCCACATAACCGTCCTGACATAACCCTCGTCGATAAATCGAATAAGACCACGTACTTAATCGACATAGCAGTACCCAACACCAATAACATACAGACAACCTACACAACGAAAATCACCAAGTACCAAGATCTCAGACATGAAGTACGAGATATATGGGGTATGGAAAAGATCTTCATCATCCCGTTAGTCATCTCAGCAACAGGGATAGTACCAAAAACGCTTGCGACGAATTTGGAGATACTCAACATTGACCCAAACACCTACATTGAAATACAAAAAGCCACAATCCTAAACACGTGTCACATTGTCAGGAAGTTTCTAGACATGGCACATTAAGAAGTGATGTAAAAAGAGGCTTGGGAACATGGCGCTCTGCCCGTCCCAAAGCCTGTTTCCGCCAAGAATGGGCGAGGAAAACTTATATATATATATGTGTGTGCATGTGTCTTTGTGTGTGTGAGTGCATACATACATACATATTTTGTTATTCATTCATTGCATGGAGTTTTTCCCATGGATTCGGGAACACCCTGTATTTTGCTTTCTATGGACAAGTTCGCTGTTAGTGTGGCACTGCTGCAACTACTTTGTAATCAAAGCGACAAATCAAAGGAGCAAGAAGGTCGGACAGGACGAAATAGAATTAAAAGATGAAATTGAATTAATGGATATAATGACATTAATTGTAAAATAAGCTTCAAATACCTCAGCTCGCAATTGTTTGCGAACTGCACAAGCTTTCGACTAGTTAGAAAACGGCAATGACTTTTGAACTAATTCGATACCAGCTTAAATTTCGTAAAGATACATAAAATTTATCTACCTGCTAATCTAGCACTTTACCTTATTTAAATTACGTGAGTGCTGAACATTGTCTGTTATAAAAACCAAACATGTTATTTTAATTTGAAAATAAACTAAATGGGAAACTAAGCTCAGAACCCTGAGTCTTTGGGAGTAGTGTCATATGCCAGTAAGACGAAGATACATTTTGGGGTTGAAGAAAGTGATAAAAATCTTCACTCAGCAATGAACTATTGATGGCTGAACGGTACTTGTGAACGTACAACAATCTATTTACTACACTTTCCCGAATTTCAAATTATCTAACAACCTGGTTGATGAGCCTCAAAGCTTTTCTTAGTCGTATATATTTAAGAGGTTGTTTCCATGTTTCAAGCAATTTTAAGAAAGGATACTTGTCAGTCCATGAGGATTGAGTCTACCGGTTATGGCCAACTAAACTTGATAATTGCATGCGTTCTTTCGTATACTTGCAATTTAGCAACTCTACTCCTGAGGAATGCAGTAGCTAAGAGAAGCAATTTATATTTAAAAACAAACATTTTTATGTTTGAGGAAGTTTTATTAGGGTAAGCTTAATACCAGTTCAAGATACCCTCTTTCGAATTTCAATGTAAACAAATTATAATTCCATGCTATCATATATTGTTTAATATAACTTGTATTTAAATTTTTCAGATGTATATGTGAAATTATTTAATCTAGTTTCGGTAGGAAATTATTTCGTGGACTTTGTAAACACTTCTTTCCATTTATTTATATAAATCGAACACTACGCAGATTAAATCAAACAACAATATTAATCAACGTTTCAACTTCTTTCCATGTAAGCAATTTATCTTGTTAGGTGCAAATTCATGACCATAATTATGTCTTTGATGTGTGAATGCAAGTTATAATAGCTATAATTTATTTCATTAATTGTATACTCAAATTTAAACTTAGCAGGTGAATCAATTTATGCATTAGAACATTTCACCAGAAGATTAATAAATACATATCCGGAACTCGTGAGATGAAAAAAAAAATAAACCTGTACACCTATTTAGAAATATGTTGTTGAGAGAAAGAAAATCACTTCTTTGATCGATTCATTAAAAACAAAATACCAAATGAAAAAGAAATTTCAAAGTTGAAGCACTTTTATAGACCAGGGAGTTTCCCTAGGGGCAGGCAATCTTACCCGAGCTAACTAACAAAGCATGTTCCACTGAACTAGGTCGATTAATTGAAGAACTAGAACCTGGAGCGGAAAAAGAGAAAACTTTAAAAAAAAAAGTAAGGCAAAAGAAAAACTCAAAACAGAAAAAAAATTCCGGAAAAATATATTCCTCCGGGAACTGGCCTGGAACTTTGAGATTCGGGGCGAATTTAATTTGTTCTTGATGCTTTTTTCCAGTCCTGGACTTGCCTTTCACCGTATAAAGTGAAACGAGAAGAAAATTAATGACTTTTCCTTTAATATGTAGGGATTCGGGTTAAATGTGCAGCGAGAACATGCAATTTAGTAAATTTCGGTAGCTTCTGAAAGAGAAAGTGTTTAACATTCCTTCTATTCTTTTAGCCACCATCAAGAAGTATATTTATGCTCCACATTCTTATATTTCTTGCTCCCTTTCTAGTTACTTAAAGATAGTGTGTTGACTGAATATTTTATAATTCATGAGACATGAGATTCATGGTACATTTTTTGTGATAATGAGAGGAGTATCATTCAGAATAATTCTAAATATAAGGGTTTCACCGTTTCGTCTTAGAATAAGGAAGTAATAATTTGTGTTCAAACCTGCTATATAGCGGCTCATGAATTCGAAATGTGCAAGTGTGAAAATGAATCGTATCTTGAACGAAATTATATTTTTAACTCATTACACAAAAATATAAAGAAACTCAAGTGCCGATTAAATGGAAGCAAAACGACTCACTGTGCTGAATATATTACAAAACTTGGTAAAATAACACAATGGGAAATTTTTTTGAAAACTGTTCCCATTGTGTTCTTTTACCAAGTTTTTTGATACCGATTAAATGTTTTATTTATTTGTAGACAGAAGACGTTCTCCTCTCTTTTCGAGAAGTGAACAGTTCAACGTTTTTTGTTCATCCAGTTATTGCTTTTATATTGTAGCATAAGATATGCTCGTATGCGCACATACATAAACAATAAACTGGCGGGGGGATATTAATTCCTCTACTTTGCAATATATGTATTTGTTTAGTTTGATTTCATGAAAAATATAATGCTGTGTCTTGCAAGCAATTTACCCCCTTTGGAAAACATACATGAACGCTTATGTGCGTATATTTCAATACTCCTCCATCCAATTCCTTTGAAAGAAATCCTTCCAAAAATTAAAAAAAATATTTTAGATACTAACAATTTTTCAACCAAAAATAAACCGTTTCTTTGCATAGGAACAAATTTTGTCGCAGACATTTTTGGCCATAATGGTTGGGTATTTAATTCGCTTTTTTCTCTCTCAATTCAAATCAATAATCAAATATTTTTAATAAGTGTAAGGCAGATTTACCCAGACTCTTCCATCCCCCCTAGGAAATATTTTATTAGTATTTTAAACCTCTTAGAAAGAAATATGAGGAAATTTTCTGTAACGATCCTATAGGGACCGGAAAGAAAGGTAAAATTATGAAAAGTTCATCACTAAAGACAAGGTTAGATCTAGTATATTCTGTATTTGTTGGAGCCGAAGAAAATATGGTTATGATCATTATCATTGTACAGAGGTTTCACTGTATCACACTTAAAGACGAAATCGAATTTACAATTATTAAAATACTAACAATACTGAGGGTAAATTAAATGGAATTTAGAAACTACATTTCTAACTCAGTGCATATATAAGACGTACGATATAAAATGACAATCATTTTCCAATTCTTTGAAAATGCTTGCAAACAGTACATCGAGTAATCAATCATCATTCACGTGCACAAATCACTTTCTATTCTACAGAATTTCCTTCTCGTATCGCAGATGGAAACCCTTAGGACGAAGTCATTTCTGTAGATCAAAAGAAATGGGAAAAATTTGTGAAAATATAATGCATTCACCATTTAATTCCTTGTCAAACAACTAGGTGTTAATCAATAGTTAATTCCGAAAAAGCAGGCGCAGTCAACAAACGTTTTCTGACTCAAAACTAAACATCAGCAGAAACAGGATAATGAAACGTCAGGTACCAGTAACGCGTTCTAACGTATCCATGAATATTGGCGCTGTTTATTTGCAGCACAACATTGGCATAGCAACTCGCCTTTCCCCCCAGCGTATTTGTGCACGCGCTTGGTGGATTTGATGCTAGAAGCGCATTGAAACGGGTTCTGTGGCTTTAACACTAGAACAGCCGGATTATAGACTAACCTAAAACCGCCATTGATTGTCAAATTGATCCTTGTAAGGAAGGCAAGCCTATTAAAGGAAATGATTTTTTTATTGGTAAATGATGTTGAAATTGAAATATATAATAGTTTTTAGAGTTACTTTTTTTTCATGCTTATAATTTTTTTTAAGTGATAATAGATAATGTAATGTATAATACTACACAATATTCTTGCGCAGGAGTGCAAATGATAATAAAACAAACAAAAATACAAATGCAAATAATATAAACAGAAAATGCAAATAAAAAAATTCTCGCCCCGGAGGCTTTCTTGTGTTGACCATATTTGGCAATTGTGTTATCCCTGCGGAGGGTAATAATACCTTAACACCTTTACATACGGAGAAAGAGAGCGTTGTTTCCTGTCCTCATTCGTCTAGCGGTCCAAGACACTCCGGGCTAAACGGAGGGACCCTGGTTCGAATCCAGGATGGGGAAAGCGTCTCTTTTTCTCCAAAATTACATAAGCTCTAGTTTGAGCTGTAATTAATACGTGGGTGGCAAAAATTATAGTATAATAAATTCCCCCACGAAAACTCACAAAATTCTCGCCCCGGAGGCTTTCTTGTGTTGACCATATTTGGCAATTGTGTTATCCCTGCGGAGGGTAATAACAATATAAACTAGCATAAATCATGTTTGAAAGTGGTAATACAAAAACATAAACTATCAATAAATACACAGTGTGTTCCTAAGTTCGTTAGACATTAGTGTAGGCGTAACATTATGCACGCTTGGCAGTAACAGCAACACATTTACTACAAATTGATTTCTGGCATCCCTCACAGCTGACAGAAAACTTGTTTTGCCCCTTGCATAGTTGAAAAACACATTTCTTTCGTTTTGGGGTGTGTACTCGAAAAATTGGGGAATCTGTTGCACATAGCACCAATTCTTAGTTCTTCCACAGGCGCAAGAATAAATTTTCAACGTGAAATTTCAGAGCCCGAGGATTCCTTGAAAATTATTCAAGCTTTGAGTGCAGCAATGACAAGGGCGTTATAGAAAATATTAACAGGCCACCTGCGAGTTCCACAACTTGTAGTACATTTCATTAGCATCTGATCTGCCGCCACTGTTTATCAACGGTTATTTCTTGTTCAGGATTCAAAAGGCCTTGGTCCTATTGTTGTCATAATATTGCAAGCTGGCGTGCGATTTATTGTAGAAGCAGTGCTGTCAAGTTTCATCCAGGTCCAAAGAATCCCACTGGATGACGTGTACTTACCATCACTGCTGCCAGCAGAATTTGTGGGTATGTTGTTTCCTCATCCTTGCTCGCACTCATGTCCACGTGAACGTTCTGGTCCGCGCATAACAGTGGTGACCGCATTGACAGAATTTCTCACGGCATCACTATCACTGCTTTCAGAGGACGACACATTTTGTAAGTTCACATTGACAACGAAATCCTCATCGTTGCTGTCGTCACAACTGATATCTGGATCTAA